>PVHY01007612.1:0-43358 GCA_004024945.1 Uropsilus gracilis
GTGGTCACTTAGAAGTTTGAGCTGGGACCTTTGAGAATAGGAGGGTGGGACGCAAGCTTGCATTGGTGGCCGTACACGGACCCCATCGCTGGGCGTAAGGTAGAGAAGGAAAACCAGCAGTTCAGGAAAGAAGATGGTTAGATGGAACACGGTGACGTCGGGAGGAAGACGGAAGGCTGAAGCCGCAGACACGTTGTGAATTAGTCCTTGGGGAGCTGGTCGAAGGCGGGGGGGGCGAGGTCAGAGGCTCGGAGAGTGGCCAGCTCTCGCAAAGGCTGGGGAGCGGGGAGACGCTTCGAAGCGGCAGATGCTGTCACTAGGAACGCTGGGTCTCAGGTAGCTGTGGGTCGGCAGAGCTGGGGGTGGCGGTAGGGTAGGAAGAGGAGCGCAGGGCTCAGGTGAGAGCCGAGATCTGAGGTCAACACTCAGACACTATCAGGACGGAGAAGAGCTGACGCTGTAAAGAGCGTTGCTTGCTGAGAGGACAGCTACCTGTGATGTCACAGCCTTGTCATAATTGCTTGGGGTGGAAGGAACACGGAGAGAAACCCACTGCGTCAAAATGACGTGGCGCTGAAGGCACCTTAGATCGTAGCAGATGTGTCTGATTCGAAAGTGTCTTCGTTAGCTCATCAGGGACACTTGATTCAACGCAAAAGCAAAGATGGTGGTCAGTGACAGGCCAGCCCCCTCCCGCGCGACGTCCTGCGGCCGAGTCGTCAGGCAGCTGTGTCTGGTGTCACCTGCCCATCCTGCCACCCCGGGGTGTCCCGTCGGAGTGGTTGGCTGACGTTTGAAAACCAGATGACAAAGTCACAGCGGAAAGCGGTGAGAGCGGGGTTCAGCGTTTGCTTTCTGCTTGACGCAGCTGCGGCAAGTCGGATCTGGGCGAGAGAGGTGCGCCGGCTCCCGCCCGCGAGGCCTGGGCGCTGTTTTCATCATAAACAGATGCCTTCGGGTCCTCTGCTGGCTGACTGCCCTCTCCCCCTTTCAACACTACCTACGTTTTTTTAAAACAACGTTTACAAGTAATCGAGAATACACTGGGGCAACCTCACCCAGACGCATTTTTCCCCCCAAACATCTGAGTTCTCGCTGAGCTTTTATTAGAAAAAACCATTCCGAGTTGCCAGTGGTGATGGGCGAAAAAGCAGGACTGACCACGGCGCTCCACGACCGCGAACCTCCCTTCTGCCATGATCTTGGTTCTGTCCCCCCCACCCCCCATTCTCTCGCCCTGCCTTGTTCCCCCTGGCCTCGCCCAGTGCCCCCTCCCATCCCGCGGGGGCTGGAGGCACCAGGCAAGGCCTGCGGAGAGGGCCTGATGGTAAACCGAGTAACAGGACCGACAGGGGTCAACGGGCAAGGGAAGAGGCAGGTTCCGCCCTGAGCCCGGAGCCTTCCAGCTCCCATCATGAACTTGAACACCCTCCCCGGCCCCACAGAAGGATGTTAGGACTTTGCAGCGGCTCAGAAGCTCCGCACTCATCACCCCACCTCTCGGGTCTGAGTCAGCAGGTCTGGGGCAGGGCCAAGCGTTTGCCTGTCTGGCCAATGCCCTGCTGCGGTGGCGGCTGCCGGCCTCCTGTTGCCCGAGGATGCTGGGCCTGGGTCTAGGCTGTGTGGGTCAAGACGAGACTCGGTCGTTCGGAATTGTTCTAGCCAGCCAGCTTGGGCCCAGCGCTCGGAATGGTAGGCAGTTCCCTCCTAGAGGCAAGTGGCTTGAATGCTTTTTCTCAGCGACATGCTTTGACCTCCTCTTTGGGAAACAGGGAGTCTGTGAACTAAAACACGTTCCAGGAAAGTCAGTTCACTTGCAAAACACATTGGCCCTGAAATTGTCTTTTGTCTTTAGTCAGCGATGCACAAACCAACTTGACAAAAATGGCTTCATTTGGGGGGGGTGGTAAAAATCTGCAAATTAAAAAATTAACTCTTCAGATGATGATGATGATGATGATGGTGATGAGATGATGATGATGATGAGATGATGATGATGATGATGATATGATGATGAGATGATGATGATGAGATGATGATGATGATGATGATGATGATGAGATGATGATGATGATGATATGATGATGATGATGATGATGATGATGATGTTGCTAGCAGACAGGTGACCATAACTAAAAGGAAGCGACTACTATGGACAAAGATGGAAGGAGCCCATGTCACCACAGTGACGACACTATGGTTTCCATCACTGCAAGCATCTGCGTTTGCCCTTTGTACCTCCAGGGGGTTCCCAGTCTTCAGGCACTCTTGTGGTCTGAGCTGACCTTCAGAGACTCTGCATCGGGCAGGGAGGCTCTTCTTTCGCCAGCCGAGTTCTTCATGCATGTCCCCCTCCAGCCTTGGACTTCCCATATGAAAGGTCTTGCTGCAGGGTACCTGCCGAATCTCTGTTAGATTTCTGCTGAGGTTATTTCTGGTAAAACCAGCAAACCAGATTTGTGTGATACAAAGTCTGTGGCAAAGTACAAGTTGAGGTGATCACCCAGGAGTTTTTTAGACATTAGGAAGACTTGAATGATCCAACAAAGCTTTCCCAGAGATTTGCAAGTCAAAAAAGCTCTCTCACTTTCCTAACAGCAGTAGTGTCATAAAATCCCTGGGATTGCCTACGATACATGCACATCCAGTCGCACTTCTAGCAATAATTATCTGTAATCTTGCTGTGTTTATTCTATACATACATTACATTACAGAAGCAGTCCTTTTGCTCTGAATAAATCTTCCTGGTCAAGCTGTAGACTGCACACACAGAGGAGCGGTTTCGGTCCGCGTTACCACAGACACAGTGAATGGCTTAGCGAGCTGAGCTGATCTCTCCATCGATCGTGAGCTCTCGGCTCCCACTTGGTGGCTGCATATTGGAGGAGACACTTAACGATCACAACTCCTAGACCCTGCTACGCTAAGTAGTTCAGACTCTGTCACTCAGAGCCGGATTGCTTAGAAGAGGGTGTCACTGAAGCTGTTATTCCTGCAGTTCCCCCAGCTGTGGGAGTTTCTCCGTCAGTGACTCACCTGGTGGACGATCATCTCCTGGCTTCCTCCCATAGCTGCCACCGCGCTTTCATCTCTGCACCAAAATCCACTCACGTGTACAGAGAATGACTGTGTCCGGGTGGTGGAGTCGGGGAGCAAGCGTTTCGCGGAGTCCAGGCGTTGGCTATTAAACCAAGGACATTCCTATCTTTGAGGGTTACTCGGGGCTGAGAAAGAATGGCTTGTTTTCATATTCTGCATTTCTCTAGACTGTCCCAAAACGGGGATTCTCTTCCTTAGCACTTGTTTTGTTAATTCTTAACAGACCAGACCTACTTTGGATAGAATGGAATTTTAATCTACTATTTTTTTTTTGAGCCAAAGAGTATAACCTCCCTTGGTTTTAATACATTTTGCACCCCCCCCCCCCCCAGTGAGGATATGAATTTGCCAACAGTGTGAACCCTCTCTGGGAATGCCACGAATTCAAGAGCAAAGCTGCTCATGTATTGATTTTTGATAATCATTTTCAGCAGCGGGTCCAGAAAAGACATATTCTTCTAAAATCTGAAAAGTTGAGGAGATAAATACTGCAATAGAAATCTAGTACATTATAATTATCTGTGCAAAATTATGAGATCAAAAACCCAAATACTCCAGCTTGTAATATATTGAATTCAAGCATCATGGTGTACCTGAAGTTTGAATTTCTGGTTTCGAAAAAGTAATTTTCGAAAATTACTGGTCTAGCCACAGTATCTTAACCCCCCTCCCCCCAATATTGTGTTTTCCATACATCTAAAGCTAAGCTTTCACCGTGAGACTAATTCGACATGCAAGTCTGGTAAAAATGTTTGATGGTATCAGTTAAAACCCTATTTAAGCAGAAAGGCCAGAACATGTTTGTTAATGAGTATCTGGCAATGTCATCATCTACTTAAGACGGAAGAAAGGGGATAAGATCAAAATTATTCAATCTCTGAGTGGTGGAGGAAGTAAAGCTTGAAGTGACATATACAAACAACGTGGATGACATCCATCAATATCAGGGGATTTTAGAGACATTAATTATCCGGGGCTCTAAGCCCTCCTTTGAGGTGTATTTTATGATTAAGAAAAAAGAGACCGAGGAGAATGGAATTGATGGCAACAGCCATCAGTTGAGTAATTGCACATTCAGGGCACTTACTCAGGGATGGAAATGCTGACTCACCCGGTGGAACGTTTTCCTCTTCGTGCTGGGCTGTGCTGCGGCTGTGGCAACCTCCTGTCAGCGGCTGCCGACCTCTCCTGCCTCTTCCCCCTCTGTCTGCTGCTTCTCAGAACAAACTTCAACAGAGGAATTTATTCGTTGTATTTTACCCAGCTAGTTTTTCTGTTGAGTTAAAAGTCTTGTTGGCAGCCTAGAAAAGGAGCCAAGAAGAATCTTGTCTTTAGAATTTTGTGCACGGGCATGATTGAAGCTCGAGGCAGTCTCGTCCCCTCATGGCAGCAGCTGCAAGCGTTAAGCATCTTGAATTATATCTCAATTGGAAAATGATTTGGATTAATCCAAAAAGCACGCTATCTTAGTTGATAAAAAGTGCTTGGGTTCTTTCTGAAAAGATTTTGTAAGGAGACAGACATTTTCTGTCACATGCCAGATAGTAGCTTGTCAGTGCAACATTCAGCTCCACCACCGCGAAGACTCAGAAGCTGCAGCAGGTAACACAGAAGTGACTAGGAGTGTCTACCTGTCCTCATTCCTCACGGGAAGTGGAATATTTGGGCTTGTCATGTGGCACCCAATGAAAATCACTGAAGGTTTTAGTCTTCAGTTGCTGTTTTAATCTTAAAAGATAAGCCCAGTCTCAGCTAACCCTACCCCAAACCCACACAAGAATGGACGGCAGGCGGGATGGGGTCCGTGTGTGACTGTGGCCCATGCTTTGCTGACCCCTGGTCGAGGACATTGAATGTCTCCTCAACCTGAAAGCTTTTGTTTGGGCACAAATAATTAACTCTACTGGTCTGTTTTCCAATATCTCCACAGTCCTTTCTCCACCTAGCTCCTTTTTTCCCTTCCTACTTATTACTTAGCATTAGTTAATTAACCACTTCATTTAGCTCTAGTAACAGTAGATTAGGATGGTCACAGTTTGTTTTCTGGAAGTCTAGATAAACAACCGAGCTCATAGAAACAGCGCTAACTGCCCACAGCTTTCCGTTCTCATTTTGCTCTTGGTTATCAGAACCTGTCTTCTCTGTCATTAAGAGAAACACGGAGAGAACAGGCCAGTTTTGCCAACCAGCCGAGTAACTCTTAGTTCAGTCCTCCTGTGGAAGGTCAACAGAGAACATGCCCCTTGTAGAGATGAGGAAATCGCTCACCTTTGAGAGCAGTTAAGTGAGCCTTCCAACTTCATCATGATGGTGGACCGGGACGGACATCCGGGACTTCCCAACCCCACAATTCTTGACCGGTACGTTGGTCACCTCTCTCTTGAGCAGATGCTATAGATACACTGTGGCTGCCCAGAGGGCTCTGTTGGAAGAATCCAGATGCTGAGTAGGGGCAGATGGAGAGAGAAAAGGCCACAGCCGAACTGCCAAATCGGCCCGTCCCTGTCTCCTATACTGATGCGACCTACTCTGACGAAACCTCCGTGTGCTCTGTTGATAAAAGTTGCCATCGCTTCTCTGAAACATTTCTCTCCAGCATACATTTTGCAGAGGACATCATCATTTAAGGCTAACTTCAAAGTTAGTTTTTCTGAAGGTCCTGATAATCTCGCTTTCTTCATTCAATCTTGATGCTCAAAACTGAATGAATGTGTTTATTGGTGAGCTCTCTCATCATAGGCAGAGCTGAGGCCGGAGGATGAGGAGTGAACAAGAAAGTCCATTCACATCTCTCATACCTGTCAAGAAACAGACATTGGATCTGCTAAAGTCATAGCTAAGTGACTATAACTATACTGTTTACTTATCACTCAAAATGAGCAAGGTCTGCTGGACCATAAACGATATTTAAAAATTGTTCTCTCAGATTAGAATAATAAATACTGGCCTTGGAATTTGTAAGTTTCTGAAGCAGATTCTGTGGCGTTAATACAGAAATACCAAATAAAACCTGACAAGGTAAATACTGTATTGCAAATCTAAATGACTTAAATTGTAGCCCCTGGAACACTAGACTTAAATTTGTATGTAGATCGGGTTTTATTATGTTTCGAAGTTCCCTGGGCGACTTGTCTTGCCAGGTCATTTGAAAATGTTAACCATCACAACCAGTGAAAAGAGGACATTCAAAAGTGAAACCTGCGTAAACCACACCTATGTGCGGTCTGTTAGGAGCTGAACCCGAAGATAGCCTTCAACCCCTGCAATGTAATTCAGACATCCGAAGAGTTTCGTTACAGAGAAAGAAGTTTGGCTTTCTTGCAGGTGGCATGTGTTAATGCGGGCGTGTGTTCCTATGAAGGAGTGTGATCAAAGTCTCAGAAGAAAATAGACGGCTTGTGGCGCTCGGCGTGGCTGGATCCTGGCGGCGCGGGAGTGGCGGTGTTGGGTGTCGGGATAGAACACACAGGTCCTGCGTGTCGCGCTGTATATTATGGGCCGAAACAAGCCAGATCTGTGTTTGCCTTGAAAGGTCTCCAGACTTCATATTACACTTTAAAGGCATTCTGAAGCACTGACTTCGGAATAAGAGCAAACATTCCTGAAGGCCTGGACAAACCCGAAAGGAATTACTGAAATCTCCTGTTTCAGGCATTTTAATAGTAGTGCTCAATGGCCAGCCATTAATTGCCTGCAACCTGACTCTTAGGTGCAGGTCTCCGAAGGCTGAAATTAGGGGTATTTTTGTCTGCTCGCCTTGCTCTTTGATTGGCTGTCAGCGGCTATAAAGCACAAAGCTCGTCTGTTGAGTGGGACTTGCTCTTCTCAGCTGGTGTCCCCAGCCCCGCCTGGGGCCCATGCGTGATGGGTGTGAAGTCGACTGGCCTGCCGTGGAGGGTTCCTTTATCCGCCTGGGGAGGCCTCACTGCAAACTGCCCCGTGTGGAGGAGCTAGAGTATGGCTCCGTGCAAATGCAGCGTGCAGCAAGCACAATCGTGGGAAAAAGCAGTTGTGGTATTTGCATCAAGTCTGCTTGGTTTTGAAGCAACATGTGTTTTGTGACTTTGTCTTTCCTGACCCGATCGTTTGCTCCATCTCAAGAAGCCAAACGTGCCTCCTTGCATCCTTGCCTTCAGAAGGACCATCTTGACCTCCTGAATCATTTCGATTCCTTTTTCTTTCGTGATGGTGGCAGCGAGAGGGACTGTCAGACCAGTGGCATGCTTACGAAGCCTTCTCCCTCCCCACAAGGACCCTTAGCACAGCCTTTCCTATCACCGGGCAAGAGTGCTGTGGGGAGAGGGGCTGTGTTAGGGCTAGGTGCATTTGGCTCTGCTTTTAGATAGACTTTGAAATAGATGCCTCAATGATAGTTGCCAGTCGATTTCAATAAATCGGTGTTTATAAAAGTGAGTCCAACAATGTTGCCTTTGCCTTCTGGGAAATCTAGTGATCGGCAGAGTCCTCTCCACTCCTTCAGAATGCTTGCAATGGCCAGGCCCTCTTCCTGGGCTTCCGTCAATGTTGCCAATGAGAAAAGCCCTGTGGGGCCCAAGGGCTGGTCTAACACTCTGGGGTGGTTGTTCACTGACTAGTTAGTTGAGGTACTTCATTCCGTTTCAGATGCGTTGTCGAATGAATGTTTAATTTTCCACGCCAGCTGTGCCCACAGCGAATATTTGGGAGTTTACAATGAGAGTGTGGCTAAGCCGTGCGAGAGACACAGCAGATGCTCAGTACGTACCGTGGTTTTGCATCTTTTGCATCGGTAGTGGAATTACTTTCTGCTCTGCAGTGCTTTCTAGACAGAAGGGAGAATATGTACCAGTTCAAGGAGGGGGCCTTGCCCTGGGGGTCAGAGTTCACTCACCACCTGCTTTCCACCTGCTTTTGTAAATAAAGCTTTATTGGCACACAGCCTTGCCTGCGCATTTACATGCAGCACCGCTTTCACGCTGGCAGAGCAGCAGAACCAAGGTGGTGCAACAGAACATCTGACCAACGAAGCCTGAACCGTGGACTCGCTGGCCCTTTGTAGAAGAGTCTGCTGGCTGGTGGTGCAGCCACGCTGCGTGGAGCAGCTGAGCACGTGACATGTGGGTGGTGTGGATTGAGAGGTGTTAGGTGTGCAAGACACACCCCAGATGCCCAAGACCTAGTAAAGGGAGGAAAGAAGAAAAAGGTGAAACAGCTCATTGGTTTTAAATGATTGAAAATACTGATCACATGTGGAGACGATAACATTGTAGCTCATGAACGAACTAAGACATTATTAAACCTGATGTTACCCGTTTCTTTGTACTTTCGTTACCATGGTTATTAGAAACGTTCGATTTCAAACGGGGTTCACTTGGTATTTCTGGTGACAGCGCTGGTTGAGAGCCTGGACTTCACAGGAGAGGTGCCCTCTGGGAAAGTTAGGGTGAGGAAAGCGGTAATAACCTCTTGCCTTTGCAAATAGCTTTCAAGAGCAGCTCCGCCATTTATTAACTTACCTATTTCTCTCAAGAAGCAACGCTCAAAAAGAGTGGATTAGGATGTCTGTGGAAAGGTTTTAGTGGAATTCTCCCAGAGCTGACCCCCAAAACTGGGATGGGGGTGATCCCGGAAGCCTCTAGGAGGGAGGGGAAGCCTGCAGCAGAAGGGGGGAAGGGGTAGTGGGTTGCAGTCAAACTGGCTGCTGCTGTGCGTAGAGGGCTCCTCCCAGCGGGGCTCTCCGGGGGCTTTTCTGGAACAGATCAGTGGCCCCACCCAGCCCGCCTGAGGATGTTGGGCTGTGGGTCATCCACCAGCTGTCAGTGATTGCTGGTGGAGGCCGCCTCTTCTAGTGCCTCAGCCTCCTCTTGTCCTCCTCAGAACCCCCGGCCTGTTCTGCCCACTGCGGGCCAAAGCTCCGGGACCAGAAGGCATCATCGGTGTTTGCTGCCCAATGTTAGTAACAAGAAGCGGAAGGCCCAGCCCGTGGCAGGCGGGGCGCAAGACCTGACAGGGACACCAGACAGAACGCTGAGCTTGTGACAAGCGTTTGTAAGGCCCTGCCGTGTGCGTGTGTGTGTGTGTGCACGTGTGCGTGCGCGTGTGCACGTGTGTACCCCCTTCTCACCCGCTCCTCACGAGCGCACAGGGCTCGATGTGCCACTCCACACACACTGTGGGTGGCAAAACTGAGGCGAGGGCCGTTCAGCTGGGCCGGGAGCCTCCTCACCCTCCGTGTGCACAGCGCTCAGGCCTGCCGCCTGCCCTGGCTGTAGAGCTCAGCCGCGCGAGGAGCTACAGGCAGATTAATGTTTTCGAGTGGAGAACAGGAAGCTAAAAGGCCTTTTTTCACGCTCTGCAGAATGCCTTACGTCTCCACGAGGAAGTGGATACTTACATCTACTTAGTCCCAAGACTCTTATGCCAGAAATTATGATCTCCTTTGTCCAGCGCATGGCCCGCCACACAGGATATTAGCGACACAGTCTCGCAAACCTGCACGGGAGGCCTGTGGTGGGAGCTCTGGGCCGCGTGGGTCATTGCGGACCGGGTTTTGTCACCTTCCCATTAACCTGGGCTCTCTTCACACGTGTTGTCAGTCCCCTTTACCCTCCTCCCCCCCCCCCCCAACAGGTCCGTCTCTCCCAGTTTCATTTCCCTTTCTTAGACTTCTGGCTGACTTCATAATTCTTAGCGACTTCAGTAACACTTGTGCTATTTAAATTTGAATAACCCCAGAGGATGTAGATAGGCCAATGTGCTTAAACCACAGGGTTTAGTCTACATATTAGTTGATTAAAAACAGATTTTATTCATGATGTATGCTTAATAAATGGAGAGAGAAGCAAGCAGATGTTTGTCAAGTTGAAATGTGTTGGATTCTATTTATTTGGCTCGCTTTCGCTGACTCGCTCGAGAAAAGTCATACCTATGGCAGTTGAACTGTAAACAGTTCGGTGATGTATTCCCCTAGAAATTTCCTGCTCTGAGAGGCCAGCCAGAAGGAAAAGGAAAAGGCTTCCCTAAGATTAACAAACCAAAAGGACCAAAAGAAAGCGACACACACACCTTAAGGCCATCATATCTCAATGCAGGGTGCTGAGCGTGGAAAGGTAGTCTCTGGCCTCGGACCATAAAACGATTAGCAGTTGCAATTCCTTTAATCCAAAGAGTAGAAAGAGCTTTGACTTTGTGGTTGATGATAAGGGCTTTGAAAGCAAGTTTTCCTTTGATGCAAAAGTGACACCAATAAATCGGTCAGTCAGGTTTTTTCTCTTTTCATTGTTTCACTTCCTTTAAGTAGAAACAGTTCTTTCTCTCCTCGGAAGCCTTCACCTTTGAGACAGTTTGAGTCTTTGAGACCCCAAATTCAAGAGTTTTTTGCTTGGTCCTCCAGTTTGAATATGCAAGTCTGCCTCTGAATACCGGACGGCTGACAACTGTAGACAAAATGATGGAAAACCGATTTCAGGCTTTTTTTTTTTTTTTTGAGACTAGGTCTCACTATTTTTGCCTGTGGAACCGCAGGCTCCCGTTGCCCAGGGGGCCACAGACTCAAGCAATCCCCAGCCTCAGCTTCCCAGGTAGCCGGGATTACAGGTGCACGCCACCACACCCAGCTATTTATTTGGAACTAGGTCTCGTTACCAGCCCCAGGCGGGACTTGAACCACGATCCCTAGCCCCGGCCACCTCATAGGCTGGAGCTTACAGGCATGAGCCACTGTGCCTGGCCAGGAAAACCGATTCCAAAGCATAATAGCCAAGTGCAAATGCAGTGAGCGTGTCCCAGGACCCGAGATGCTCCGAACAGCATCTCCGAACGGTGAGGGGAGGCAGAGGTTGAAGCTGGGCTCAGGGCACCCGGGAAGCGTGCTGCAGGGGCTGGGGAGCGTCCCAGACACCCAGAGTCGCGACTCCCCAGGTAGCCCCCAGCTTCCCTGGAATTGAAGCCAGACAGAATCTGCATGGGTGGAAGCAGAGAGGCTGAGTCAGGCAGAAGCTGCATCTGAGAGAGCGCTCTCGCTCTCTCTCTCTTTCTCTCTCTCTCTCTCTCTCCAACCACAGGCCTGGAATCAGAGTGAGGCCTCAGCAAGCCGGCTGTGCCAACCCCCACCCTGGCACAGCGGGCAGAGCACACTTCAGATGAGCTGCCTGACAAATGATACAGCACAAACAAACATGATACAAACACCAGGAAACACGCAGTTTCAGAAGAATTAAAAGAAGGCATGCTTAGTGGTCGTGAGATTGTGAAGGGAAGAGTTGTATCCCAGACAAGAACAGAAAGGAACTCCTCCACAGGAAGAGGGGCCAGGGCTAACCCGCTGAATGGGAAGTGAGGACGTTGAAATGAATTGAAAAACAACTAAGCAATGGGAGGATAGACCTAGGTTATAAATATCATTTGTATAAGAAGGGCCATAAAGTCTGACTTTATGCATTAGGCGGACGCCATTCTGTTGCTGAACATATCTTTCTAAATCCAACATTTCAAAGGTAACAAGGATAAATATGGTCAAAAATCATTCTCATAGAATAGCGAATCATCATCACCTTTATGAATTTGTTCATTCTACCAATGCCTCATCGTCTTCCCAGTCTTCTCAGCTGGCGTTATAAATCCTGACTCTTTTCTTCTTCCTGAAATTCACTTCTGTCTTCGCTGCATTTATTAAACTGTGCAGACATTAAAACACACAGCTGCCCTCCACCCTTGCCCTGCCGCCCCTCCCTGACCTTGGGATATGTCACTCTCCTAGTTCCTGCCCACGGACGACGCTCCCCCAGGCTCACCTCCATGGCCGGTCCTGCTCCTAAAGAAATGTCCGCTCTTGTCCACCAAAACTCCCCCCTCGTCCTTCAGCCCCAGCTGCCCGGCCTCTTCCCCTTCTCTTGTTTCCAGCGTCTGTCCCAGCTGCTTAACCATCTCCTCGTAAACAGGGAGATACCTACTTTTATTTGTGCTTCCCCAGAATGTATCTCAGAGTCTGATCTACAGTAGAAACCCAGGAAGTGCTTGTATGAAGAGACAAATGAGCGGACGGTATAGTGAAGTGTGCAGACTGAGAAGTAATGGACAATGCTTAATGACTTAGTAGTAACAGGGTTATTGTGGTCGACAGTGAGCTTGAGTAAGCACTAAAGGGGACTGAAAATTGTATGCTCTATTTTATCCCATGTTTTTGTTTGTGGTGACGCTTCATGGGTGAAACGGTACCAGGAGAACCATGGGGACTGCAGTGATGTAGGGGAAAAAGTTAATCAAAAATACAAAAATAAAATTCAAAAAGAAATAATAAATACATTGTATGCCCTAAAGAGATAGGGAATAACCCTAAATTCTTAAGCAGGATAATGATAAATGTAGCATTCAAGGAAATTTGACCTGGCATTGACAGTTTGGTGGGCAGAGCCTAGAAGCATGTACGATAATTGTACCAAGGTAAGACTTCCGGAAGTGTCTGAAGCAGCCATATTGTCAGCAGTGACTGGACAACACGCATCTCCTTCCGCGAGGCTGCGCTCAGCCAGCCCAGGAGATGGTGAATCCTAAAAAGCCAATGGCAGTTGGTTTGGTGTGGGAACACAGTCCTCACTTTATTGCCACTTCTGGTTCAGGTAAAGGAATAGAAATCCTTTCTTTCTCCCTACTTTGTGACCTCAAAGTCACCTGTAAGTAATGATTTAGTTAAATATACCTGAGTTCGTGTAAGAAGCAGAGATAAAAAGAATGAAATTGGAATATTTCTGAAAGGTTCTTTTAAATGCAACTTCTCAAAAAGTTTAAATCTATAAATACTTGAAACTGCATAGGTTTCATCGCTGTTTCTGGGGAATGTGTCACTTTTTCCTGATTATCAGTAATTTTGTATTTTAAAGTATTAAAAGTATGCAGAATAATATTTTTCCTCTCTTTTTTGAACAGCAAAACTTAGAGAGTAACCTCACCAACCTTATTAAGAGGAACACAGAACTGGAGACCCTTTTGGCCAAACTCATCCAAACCTGCCAACATGTTGAGGTGAGTAACTGTGTGTGCGGCATTTCACATGAAAACTGCTCAATGGGAATTTTTATGCCTTCCTCCCTGACATGTTTGTTGTAGAGCCAAATGTATAAGATGGATGAAACTGAGAGGCACTAGAACCTCAGAGAATCTCCCCTACCTTCTGTCTCGCCCTACTCACTCCCATCACAGCCTCCCCCCCAAGCTTGACAGCACCCTTATGTTGGGATTTTGATCGCCCTTAAAAAAGAACAGCCAGAGAAAAAACAAGCTGCACTCTGTAAAGGGCAGCTCTAGTTTCTTGGAAGCCCCGCAATCTGGGGCAGCATCAAACAGCAGACTGTCCTCTCGCTGTTCTGGAGGCCAGAGGACCAAGATGAAGGATCCCCTCTGGGTACCAAACACTCCAGAGGATGTTTTGAGCCTTGCTGATTAGAAAATATTGTCAACAAGAGTGAGGAAGCGTCGTTTCCATTATTTTAGGGCAAAATCAACATGCATCATAGGAGTAAGTGCATGAACAAAATGGAACAATCCATGTGTTATATTTTATTTTTATGATGTGATGGCATTTGATGTTTAGGGCAGTACAAAAGAATTATTTCTCTTCAGTTAAAAATAAAATGACCTGTGTTTTATGGGGAAATCTTACAAATGCTTTATAGACTAGGTGATTATTTCATTCAACTTCGGTTAGTCACTTATTAAAGAATTAGTATCTGGTTTCCATTATGACCTAAAGTAATTTCCCAACTACTCTTTCTTTCCTAATGCAATGTTAGTATGGCTAAAATCTGCAAAATGCTATTTGTCTAACATGAAGTAAAATCGTGCTCTCTAACCAATCATTTCAGGTGTCAGATACGTCATTCAAGAAACGTACAAGCAGATTTTATTTTTGTTTCAAAATATTAGCTACTGTTTTTGTTGAGATACAGACATTTAAATAAAAGTATTGTTTGATTGACAATAGCAGGCTTGTGCGTAGACACGTCCAGGCCAGGCAAGTTATTCTGGGCAACAAGTAGACTCTCATTCCTTTCACTGCTGTGTCTGTATAAGTTCTTGGCAATGGAGAGAAATGGTGGTGGGTGAGCAACATCGGTATTTGGAAACGAATTCTAAGTAAAAATCAAAAAAATTAATTATGCTGAGAAAAATAATATAGATCAGTGCCTCTTTGTACATATGTCCCCCTGGCATTCATGACTGCTAATACTCTCAAATTATAATTTTCTAACAGTTGACCATCTAACTCACGTAGTAGTCAAATGAGTGCACATTGACTATTTAGCTTGTGAATAAAGGAACAAACACAGTGATAAAGGTGGCTTAAAGGGCTCTATCCGAAACGGATACGTACAGACCATGGGGGAGGGCTGGAAGCAGGGAGAGAAAGCTGGAATAAAGTAGCTGAATTAGATGTAAACTGGTTAGTGATACAGGGCAATAAAGTCGTAACATGTGGGCAAAATAATTTATCCGTTTTCTCTGAGTTAACATTTAACTTTGCCCTAATCAACAGTAAATAGAAAGTCAAACCATATTAACTCCCAGGATGGAGAGGCAGATGGTCTTCCTCAGGCTGGCCTGAAGGAGCATGTTCTAGAATAACATCAGGAAGGCACAGCCTTTCTGCCTTAGTTCCAAGTAGTGCGTGACAGAGCATATCTGGTGCAAAGTTTTTGCCTTTGACTAGTTACTTTATTAAAGTGTCATTCTGGTTTGTTCATTGCATTAGCATGGATGAAACATTCAGAGAGAGAGAGAGAGAGAGAGAGAGAGTGTGTGTGTGAGAGAGAGAGAGAGATCTGGGAACACAAAGACCTGAGTCATTTTCAGTCGCAGCTGGCATCTCTTCAGAAAACAGTGTTCCTGCTTGAGAAAATGACTGGACATGTTCACGCAAAACGACGCCGGGTCCGAAGGAAAATGCCCCAGACCCGGAAAGTCCACGGGTAGTTTTGTTAGGCACCAGCACGCTGGGGCTTCACTGCAGTGCAATGCAAAGCATTTCCTGGTTCCCATCCTAAGTTCCGAGGCTGGAGTCTCCCCCTTCCTCTTCCTGAAGGTGGCCTTGTAAGCGGAGCTGAGGGCTCCTGGGGGAAATAGCCCTGAGGCAGCTGCAACTAAAACAACAGCGGCAGCCCTCGGAGCTGGGAGGCCCCTCTCAATTGTTGCAAACCCGATCTCGGAGTTCCCACCGGGCAGGAGGAAAGGCAGCATCCTTATAAGTCCAGCCTCTTTCCTGGGATTCACTTCTGCTTTTCTTTAGAATGAAAAGCATTTGGCAGCTCCCCCCTCCCTCGCCCATTGTTTTCATAGCTTGTTTTGAACATGGCGGTCAGCCCATGAAATAGTTTCAGACCGGGCGGGTCTAGTCTGGCTGCCAGAGGGCGGCTGCCTCGCAAGAGAAGCAGCCAGGTGGCCCGTGGCCCCGTGGCCCCGTGACTCGGTGGCTCGGTGGCTTGGTGGCTGGCCCTCTATAAACCTGCGGGGCTTTCGGCCCGCTGTTCTGATTTCTCAGGGCCCTGCAGGCAGTGGGAAAACCCCTCTGCTGCGCCCAGTTAATGGGATCTTGGACAAAACTACCAGATGTGATGGGACGTTGGGCCAGCGACAGACTTCGTGCGTTCAAGTCCCAGGCAACCGTTTCTTTTCTTCTCTTTTCTTTTCTTTTTTGAGACCAGGTCTCTCTATTTTTGCCCGTGGAACCGCAGGCTCACGTTGCCTGGGGTACCACGGACTCAAGCAATCCCCAGCCTCAGCTTCCCAGGCAGCTGGGATGACAGGCGTGCGCCACCAGGCCCAGCTATATATTTTTTGGAACTAGGTCTCGCTACGTGCCCCCCGCGGACTCGAACCGCGATTCCCTGGTCCCGGTCGTGGCTTCCTAGGCTGCCACCTACAGGCACGCACCACCACACCCGGCCTGCAAACCGTTTCTTGTGGCCAGCTCGTCCTCCCCGTACCGGGAAGCACCGTGGCCATGACCGGGCGCAGGGCAAGTGGGCAGGGGAAGGGGGCTAGGGCAGGGCTGGCGCCAGCCGCCAGAAACACAGCATCGGCCTTCTTGACCAGTGCCTAGGAAGCCCCTGGCTTGGCCTTTGCTTCTTGCTCTTCAAGCCACTAGTTGCAGCTGTAGCGGGGAGTTAGCTGTCCGCCCGGAGTTTCTCTGGGGTTTCCTGGGCCCGCTGCGTGTGGGCAACGACGGGCTTCCTGTGGCTCAGCCAGGTGCCCTCTGGTTCCACCCCGCCCGGATGCCGGGCTCCGCCCTGGGAGCCGCGGCTGATGCGCGCAGGGAAGAAACCGTGGCGCTGACGTCGCGCACCGGGCGCGGCCTGTCCAGGCCCGGGCCGTCCTTCTCCAGGCCCTGCGGCGCCCGCTTGTCAGCTGCAGCGGAGCGAGCTGCCGGCTGACGCAGAGCCGTGGCGTTTGGTTTCCGTTAATCGGCGCGCGGTTTTACGCCAAAGCCCGGTGTGCTGATTGCTCGCCGTTCCTCGAGCACCTCCGCGCCTGGCCGGCATCTGGGCGACGCTGCGTGTGTCCTGGGGACAGTTGTCTCGTCTTGGATGACCGGCACCCTGGATGGGGACCAGGGTCGGGGGGGGGGGGCTAACGCCCGTGCAGATCAGGGTCAGACTCCTACCCCGTCTGAGCCCCGTGAGACGCCAGGGGTGGCGAGAACCAGCTCCAGGCCTCTCTACCCACCTCGGGCAGCCAGCCACCCCGCCGCTGCTGAGCGGCTCTGGAACGATGCTATGCAAAGGTGGACGCAGCCGGAAGCGGGGGGCATGAGCTGCCGCAGTGAAAGCTGAGCGCCCAGGCTAGGCCCATGGGCATCCATGAGCCGCACGGGTGAGGGCTGAGCGCCCAGGCTAGGCCTGTGGGCATCCATGAACCAGGCCCGTGGGAATCCCAGGACAAAGGCGGGAACGGACTCTCCGCCACACCCAACCTGCTCCAGGCTGCCGGCTCCTTTTTGTGTTTTAAACCACCGCCTGTGTGTGGCTGGGATGAGCCGCAGCGCATCTCTAGCTGCTTTACTTACTGAGTTTGCGCAAATCGGCAACGCGGAGCGTGAGCTTTTCGCCGTGGAGCCTCCATGGAGCTGTTTCTGAAAATCCACGGCTCGGCCGTGAATGTGTCTTCTTGGCTTCCGAGTTCTCGCCTTCCAAACTGTGGCTCCGTAAAGGCGTGGCGCCCGTTGCCACCTTCCTTACATTCATTCAATGAGAGGATGTCAGGGAAAGTCTTAGTACTCTCTCTAGTGTTCTGGAACAAGAGGCTCCTCTCACTGAGAGTGAGTGTCAAGCTTAGTTTGCTGTGACTCTCCGAATAACGTCCCGAAGCTTTAGCTTTGAAACTTCTTTGAAGTGTGCTCCGACCTTTCATCATCTGCTCACCTTTCCAGCGGGACGGGATGAACCGTCGCGTCTGTTCGGAGGCTCAGGCTCGCGTATGGCCACTGCCTAGCTGGGAACTAATCGGCCTTAATTGGGGCCCAACGGATGTACTGCAGGAATGAAGCGAGAAGCCGCGGTCTTTTTATTGTGTCTTAACGTGGTTTCTCCCCACAATACCTGTATCTTCATCACATCTGCCCTATACTAGTCCACATCCAGCCTCCTTGGCTTGGAGTCTTTAGGCGCTTGCCTAGAGCAGCAGGGAAGTTTCTGGCATGATTTAAAGAATAATAAGAACAGGTTGGGACACGCTTTTTAACATAGCTCTGGTGGTTAGTTCCAAGACAGCCTTCACGTGAGATGTGGGAATGGGTTGGATCCAGGTGCAAGAGCCAGGGGTGCGAGGACGGTCCCAGGGGAGAAGGTGACATGCAGTCAGAAGCTTGGGTCCCGTTACCTCTCCTGCTCTCATAACTCGGTGACAGGCATCATCCCAACAACCAGTCCATCCTTTTGTTATTGAACCAGCCTCTCCTGTTCTGCGTTTTACTATCCAGTCGAATTTTCTTCCCGCAGTAGATGAATATAAACTTGCTTTTTATGGCGATCAGGCTGAGAGGATCTCTGTGTAAGATAATTGTGGATTACGAGAGAGACAGGATGCATCATCTTTTACCTTCATTCAGCTGACTTCTATTTTTAATTGCTAAATGTTGTAGGGCAAACTGAAGAGCTTTGTTCCAGTTTTGAAGTTCCCCAGCAAAATAATTGAGTCGTGCATGTAAAATGTTCGTTAACAAGAGCGCAATTGTGGCGCTGGTTGTTTTTGTTTGAAGCAGAAATATGAAATTTTCAATTCAGCTATTTAAAGAGCCCGAGGCTACCACTCAGAGTAAAAGGCTCTTGGTAAAGAGCGACGCAAATAAAGATTTTTACAACCGAGTGAGGTAACCTCCCGGCCTAGGAATTTACGATCGAGTTTTTACTGCACTTTTAAAAGAGTTTTCACTAGATCTAAGAGCAGGCTCGCATGGACAGGAGGTCATGAAAGCTTCCCGCCTAGGCCAGTCTTCAGACGTGGCGCGCTCGGCGGATACGCGCGAGAAGTTCAAGGAAGACACGCAGTGCGCGCGTGGGCTGCGAAGATGGCGCGCGCCCTCCTGCCCAGCGGATGCGGGCGACGGTGGCCACTTTGAGTCATTACTGCGAAGGGAGCGGTGACGCCTGCAGCGGAGGAAAAGCCACCGCGGCACCAGGAGACACAGTCGTGACCACCCGACGGGCTTCTCTCGCCTTCTGCTTTAATCATCCCACGAGCTTTTCGAGGCCAGTGGCTTCAGATGACCATGGAAATGTGACTTGAAGCCACACAGACCACGAATCGACCGGGAAGGAGAGGGATGGGCTCCAACCCGGTGGCAGAGCAGCTAGGGTGGTTCCCAGGATTTCCCACACCCAGGTGGTGGAGTTGAAGGAGATCCTCGAAAAGTGAGATTCCTGGGGGAACTCTCGGAGCGAGAAGCAGCTCTCTCTGCCGGCCTCGGAAGCCACCTCACGAGGGCTCCGTGAGGACACGGCGGGGGCGCTTCAGGTTGTGAACCGCACTCCGTGTTTTAGCCTTGAGCCCTTGACTTGGCGAGCTCGGCTTCCTTGAGATGATTGATTTGCTTCCTTGAGTGAACAAAGTTCCTTTCCCCTCCTCCCCAAGAAGTTTGAAAACGATCTCTAAAGATGAAGGCCGAAATAATAACCCTGGAAGCAGTATTTTCTGTTACAATTTAGAGCTGAAACATGTCTGTGCTGCCAGGACTTGTGGCATTTAAGACAATGTGACAGGGTGGCGGCACAACAGGTCGCGTTGTCATTCCAGTATGAGAGCTGTGATTTATTTTAGAGCCATGATTCTTTTTTATTTTTTTTCCTGAGACTAGGTCTTGCTATGTTGCCTGGGGCAGTCGCGATCCTCCGCCTCAGCCTCCCAAGTAGCTGGGATTACAGGCGCCTGCCACCACGCCCGGTTGCTTTTTCAAGACCAGGTCTCACTATGTTGCCCAGGGTAGTGTCGAACCCGTGAGCTCAAGTGATCCCTGGCCTCTTGCCTCCCAGCACTTGGATTACAGGTGCACACCACCACACCTGGCTTAGAACTATGATTCTAAATTGAGAGTGTAAGATAGTTTAAGTTTCAAACCAATATTGGAATGTTCAAGAGAACTTGAGTTTCACTGTATTTGTAAGTTTAATTTATTAGATTTCTAAGAGCTACTTAAATACTTGGGAAGGTTTGACTTGTTAGGGTTTTAATTTTACCCTGTTCAGCATTTAAAGTGCTTATAAAGTAAAGTGAATATGTTACATTTGTAAATGTAATTTAAAATGTTACAGGAACTGGTTGATAAAAATCTGAACAATGGTTCCCTGTGTGGGTGAGAGTCGACTGGAAGAAGGTACTGTCTGAGGTGATAGACATAGTTTAGATCTTGATTTAGCTGTGAGTTATGTTAGTGATCAAAACCCATTGAATGGTCCCTCAAGATCTCTGCATTTCCCTGTATGTAAATTTTACTTAAGTTAAAAAAATATCTACAGGAACTTAATCAGCTCCTTTATAGATGGAATGGATTATTTAATGGCGTCGAGTCTGCTCGACCTGAGTGAATCAAACATTGATTCAAGCACCCCCGAGAGTGATTATTCTGGGTTCTCGAAACTTCTCGGCTTTCTGAACAGGATGATGAGAGGCGTTACTTGAGCTTGACAGCTCGAGGCAGACGACCGACCGAGCGATTTACTGATGGAGGCAACACCCCGGACCGCCGGTTCTCATGGTCTTCTGGCTTAGGCCTAGGCCTTGCCCAGGGGTCGCCCTCACCAGGCAGCGGCCAGTCGCTTCTCTTGCTGGTGCCCTCTGCGTGGAGTGCCAGCACGTGGTGGTCGGGCGGGCGGCGGCGCGCTCCCCCTTCCATGGGCAGACGGGCCCGAGCCGCACGTCAGGTCAGTTCTCGCGCGAGGGCCGCTGAGAAGCTGTCCGCAGGACAGCGCGGCGTGGACGGCAGAGCCGCGGGAACTGCTGGAGGCCGCTTCGGGGTGGGCGCAGCGCATGGGGGGCTCTGCCACCCGGGGGGGCTGGAGAGGAGGGGCTGGCAGAGGGGTCGCGGGCCAGAGAGCTGCCCAGCAGAGCAGGGCTGAGCCCTGGCGGGGGCACATCTCCCCCGTCAACCCCTCGCTTTCCTTTGAGTTATCATGGCTGCTCGATCCCTTCTGGGCTGTGAAGTGACCCGATAGCCACTTTGAATCGGGGGGGGGGGGGAAACACCCTGGACATGCGGGGTGACCAGTCAGCGCAGGTCTGGAGGTGGCTTCCAGCGTAGCGTCTTCCACCTCAGCGTCGCCTGCTCCCTCCCCTAAGCGCATGCGCATGCGTAGACGGGCATGCGCGCTCCTTTCCTCCCCCAGACCAGCTGCAGTTCGAGCTTCACTCTCTTTGGGGGGAACGACCGCCACCTGCAGTGCCCGCGCGCTCCTTGCCCTCCCATCCCCCGTAGCTGGCCTTCATCTGCCCTTGGGGCTTCCGACAGCACCACTGCCACGGGAGGCCCAGGACAGGCGGCTGGCACGGGCGGTTCGGTAGTCCAGAGACACGCAGGGGGTCGGCGGGAAGAAGGCGGGGTCAGGGCAGGACCCCCATAAGTGAATCTTCCGACTCACCTTTCCCTCCAGGTTCGTCTGCGGGAGCCCAGCGCGGCCCCGTAGGGCTTCCCGCCCGGGTCATGAGGTGCGGCTGGCGTCGCTCCCCGCTCCCAGACCCCAGGTCAGAGTGCGGGCAGCGCCCCGCACCCCGCACACGCACCCCGCACCCCGCACGCGGCACGTTGTTGGACCCGCCTGCGCTCCCGGCGTCCTGGGGGCAGCTCTCCCCTCTGATCCGCACCTGCTCGTCTCAGCCCCGGCTGCCGCCTCCCGTGCGGCCCAGGCTGGTCACCCGCAAGCTGTCCGTTCCCACGTCCGGCGGCGGAGCTTCCCCTTTATCCGCACGCCCCCGTCGCCCCAGTTCCGAAGCCCTCCGGACCCCACGGTCCAACGAAGGTGCAGCGGGAGCCACGGAGCGAGTTTGAGGTGCCCGAGTAACCGGTTTTCGAGTCAGCGCAGCCCTTTGGTCTGTCGGGGGAGTGAACCTCAGCGGCAGCTTCGCTTGCCCCCAGGTCCTCAGCGCGTGGACGTCTCGGCGCGTCGCTACCCGGAGAGATGACGTGTGCACGCCTTCCTGTTGGCAGCGCGTTCCCGTCTGCGCGAGCCACGTTTCCAGTGCCCGAACCACACGTGGCCCGTGGCTGCCGTGTCAGCCCACGCGGTCGCCAGCTTCTGCGGGCCTCGGGCGAGCAGCCAGGGGCGTGTGCCGGTGGCCAGCCTTGTTCTCCAGCGAGGTCGCTGGCTCCGGCGGGCAGCACCGTTGTGTGCCGTCTGCGCAGAGCCACGCCAAAGGGGCAACATGCCCCAGGAAGGGGCTTCGCCCCAGACCCTGACGTAGCCATAGCCTCGGTCTGATCTGCAGGGCGACAGCGCCAGCCAATGTCCCCAGAAAGGAACCCGTGGAGATGCCAACCTGGGCGCGGGCTCCGGCGACCGAAACAAAGGCTGCTTTAATTTTTGCAGAATAAAGTATTTTTCCTTCTGTTTTTCATGAAATGGCCTTAAAGAATTCCTCTTGTTTGTGGTCTCAAAAAAATTAGAACTATGCCCATGAGGCCCGCCTTTTAAGGGTTCTATTAAATAATAAGAAACCTTTGTTCTTGGTAATAAAATTAAAGCAAGCAGTGTTTCCATTACCTGGCAGGATGCCGCCTTGCTCCCCACGGCCCCGGACCTGACAAGGTTAAACAGAGCATTCTGTTTCCCAGGTAGGAAGGTGAGAAGGCGACATCTGTCAGGTTCGTGTATAGACACACAGCTGACCTTTCGTCTAATGGCGGGAAGCAGGCAGAGGCTGAGTAATCTCCAGCTCGGGCTCTTTTCAGTTCAGTTTTGCTGCAGAAGATTGGACAGATGGAGCTTTAAAGCTAGGATGGCACTCTTGCAGAAAGACGATTAACTTGGCAGTGAGTTGCCATGACGAAAGCTAGGGTTCTCGAGGGAGGGAGGGAGGGAGGGAGGGAGGGAGTAGGAGAGCAAGAGAGAGCGAGAGAGGACTCACTAGGTTGCCTGTGTTTCTCCCAGCACCTCGCCTGCCGTTGCTCAGATTTAGACCCATTTATTTTGGGCTGCAGGTGAGCGTCTCTAGCAGCGGGTGGTCCTGAAGCCCACTTCGGCTCCACGGGCAGTCCTGAGTCCCCTGAGCTAAAAGTGCCCGGGCCAGTGATTGGGGGGCACCAGCCCCACTGTGTCCCCCCCCCACTCTCCTTAAGCAACCTCCAGACTGTAGTCCCCTTGCAGGCAAGTGCTGTCCATGCCCGCCGGTGCCAGGTGCGCAGGCCGTGCACCAGTCCAGGTGCTTCCAGCTGCGGAGACTCTGCCTGGGGCGTTGCCACCCCACCCCCCAGTCATCCTTCCTGGAAGGCAATTAATGCCCCTCCCAACACCACCTGCCAGCCACCAGGGAGACACTGGGTAAGCGCCCGCCTCCCTCCCCGGTGGCCTGCCCTGCTTCCCAGCGTTGCCACTGAGCTGGGTCCCGGGTGCCCACCATGGTGCTGGGAAGGGCCCCTTTCCTGAGGCCGTGGCTTCTGTCCGAGCCTCGCGTCCAGCCATGGAGAGTCCGGAGCCTGGGCCCCGCTACGGCGCGGTGACAGCACCCCCGTGGTGACCGCAGCCGGCTTGGTGGCTCTCAGCTCTTTCACTGTGTTCGGGTAAAATAAACGCGCACCCAGACAGCGCTCTGGCGACGGCCACCGGCCTACAGTCCTTGTCACTGGGGGTGCGTCCAAAAGACAGCGGAGGTGAACCTTGTCCAGCTGTCCATCCCAGTTCAAGTCTTGAACAAGCCTGGACGAAGTCAAGTGCCTTTTGCTCGCTCCTGAGCACCAAAGAACAGGGGCCGGGCCTTGCTCTCCACAGCTCTACGGGGGAGCAGGGGCGGCTGTTCTGGAGCAGCTCGAGCCTGAGGACGACTCCGACGTTGTATTTTTCCAGGACATCACCAGTCAGGAGTCCTGGCGCAGCAGCCCGACAGAAGGCCCCTAGCTGAGAAGTGGCACGCACTGTTGAAAACGGGTGATGTCAGGTCAGGGGAGAGAAGCTTCCTCTTTCCATTCGAAATGACTTCCCTTCCCTGAAGCACACCGCCTCCAGCCTCCAGCCCTCAGTTCATTCCTTCTTCCCTAAGTTCCTGTTCACATCTGACCACAAAATCCGCATACTGACCTTCGGCAAATATATTTGGTCCAAATTACTCAAGCGAAAGCGCCCCTTTGCAAAACCTGATGGAAAAGCTTGATAGAGACGAGTGCGCATGACAGGTTAAGAGGTTTTTTTGCACTCCATGTGCCCTGCCCAAGCGGAAGGGTGTGGAACATTTGTTTTGTAAAGTATGTAATTAATAAGAGAAAGGAAGGGAGGAGTTTATTGTTTTTGAATGAATTACGAGCAACACCTTCCATTCTACTTCCATTCTTGCGTTTGGAACTGCTTTGAACAGCTCCCATTAAACACAAAAAGAAAAGGCGTGGCGCGAATGCCAGGAATGGAAGATGGAGGTCAGCGGAATGGAAGATGGAGGTCAGCGGAATGTTCTGGGGGGGGGGAATCAGGGAGAAGCCGCATGCATTATAACTGGACGGGAGTCCGCCGGACATCAGGGGGAAGAGAAAAGCCATTCCCAGCTGCAATCCTGTAGCGTCAGTAACTGCCACTTAGTCCCCCTTCAAAGGAAGAAGCCCCACGTTATCACACACCTGCCATGTGCCAGTTTGCAGATACTTTCTTGGAAGGTGTACACGCGAGGACACCGCCTCATGCGGACATGACACATTTGCCCCACCTGCGGCTTGTTGATTCCAAAGCCCGAGGTCTTTTCCTCTCCGCCAGAGGTTGGCAAGCTGACTCGTCACCCGTTTTGATAAATAAAGTTTTATTGGCACACAAACACGCCCGCGATCAACGGCTGCTTTCATGCTGCAGTTGGTGCAGCCGAGTCGTGGCAGAGATGAGCTGTTTGCTGCCTCGCCCTTTGCGGCAACATTTTCCAACTCCCTGGAAGCCTCCAGCCCGCCCCTCTCGCGCTCCACCATCTGCATCAGCAAGGGCCTTCAAGGAAGCCACCGGAGACTTAAAAGTAACTCCCCACGCCCTGGCATGAGACGCCCTGGCATGAGTCCTCGTAGCCTAGCTCCCTCCCGCAGCCGTTGCATCCGGGCAAGACATAGATGAAGGGAAGTTTGGTTTGTGCCAGGAAGTTCCAGCACCTGCAGTTTGCCTTCTGTGCGGCCGGTCTAGATAACGCGCGGTCGTTAGCAGCGGCAACGGTTGCCATTCACTGGGTGCTCGACGTCCGCGGAACACTTCTGGGAGACTCTCGCGGGGATCCCTTAGTTGTCCCCACCAGGGTGTCTCGCTCAGCAGAGAGCAGCAGTGACAGCTGGGGGGGCACCGTGCTGTGCACCCTAGGATGGCTCGCAGCATCCTCCAGCCTCTACACACTCGATGCCGGCAGCACCTCCTCCACCCCCAACTGTGGCCACCGAAAATGTCTCCAGACATTGCCAATAGCTCCGGGGGCAGCTCTTGGTCTGCCGGGTAAGAGACGCCATTTTCTCCATCTGGCAGATGAGCAAGTTGAGAAAAGGGTCGCTTGAGTAAAGGCCCAGGAACACACGGCTGGGAAAGACAGGCTTCCTGGGGCCCCTGACTCCTGACTGGGAGCCCTCACGCCTCTTGGTCATTTCATCCTGCTGCTTCACCGAGAAATGCACGGTGGTACCGGCCGTGTGTCAACTGTGCGTCCTCACGGGCTCCTCGGAGTGACAGTCCCCCGCGCTGGGGCTCAGCGTTGCAAGCATTAGCGGTGGCATTTTGCCGGACACTTTGACTGTGCCGGTGCACTTGCGTTTCGTTTATGAGAAGGCTTTGATTACCCAGCTCACCACGGGGGGTAAGCGTTTTAATGGCATCTTGCTACCTGGTCCAGCTTTCAGGCTTCATCATCTTGGAAGCCTCGGGTGGAAAGGATTTACCATGAGGTTCCTGGGAGCTCTTGGTTTTTAGTCTCCTAGCAGAAATAGAGCCGAAGCTCATCTGGATAGTTCATCAACACGGAGCGCTGGTCTCCGCTGGGCCAAATCATTTTCCAGCACCATCGCGCCGTGCGGAAGGCCAGGCTCCACATAGCTACTATCCATACCATCGCGCCTGTTCTCACCAGATGCCCTTTATGAGGGCATTCCATTTTCCAGGGATTCTTCTGAAAAGCTGTTCTGGGGGGTGGTTTAAAAAGTTTCCATCAGAATGGTTGAGTAGGAAATGGACAATAGCCCCCTTAAAAATAGCCTCCTGCTCGCTATGGACAGGGGCCCTGGGAACGTGGCTGTTCTCACATTCATCCTCCCGAGCCCGGTCTGCCAGTGTTTGACTTTGGTGTGCGGGCGTTTCAGGGTGAAGATTCCGTATAAACATATTAGATGAATTACAGTCATACAGTCTGCGCTTACTCAGTTCTCCTTGGCTCAGTTTTATACACAAACTCAACTATTAGAGTCCTTTCATTGTTCCTTCTGGCAGCTCTGGCTCACTTCTGCCCCCGGGTCTGGAATGTTCATCACAGCTGCCTTGGGCAGTAAAACCCCTCGCACCCTCAGATCCTCACATTTCTCTTTGCACCTGGTCAGCAGTTCCCGGCAGGGCACAGAGCCGCCTGCCAGCAGGTTCGCCTGGTACCCTCATCTTCCCGCTCAGATTAGCAGCTTATCTGCAGCTCAGTTGCGGCCGCTCCCTCCCTGGAAAGATGGGAATTAACTCCTCCAGCGCTTTTCTCTCCGAGTGAGATGGGGTTGTTATGGGTGTTCTAACGCGCGATTAAAAAAAAAAAAAAGAATTGGTGTGAACACAGGGCTACTGGCCCCTTTGTCTCCACACGCAGACTCGGGATGACATGCTCTCAGACACTAGCAAAGGGCTGTGGGGTTGTGTAAACAGGAACAGGAGCACCAGCACAGCCGCCAAAGGAAAGGAGCCTTAACCTTTCTCAAGGTCACGTCATTTGAATCACAGTGCAGCTTTGCCTCTGCCTCGAGACAGTTCCAGGCAGATTGGTAAAGCAGACCTTGAACCGCCCCCCCCCCCATCTCCTGATAGGGATTTTCAGCATAGCAAAGCTTGCAGGCTTAAGCCAAGGGGCCCCAGTTGATGGTACAATTCGAGATGGTACAATTCGAGGTGCCCAGTGTAGGGGCTCCAGGGATGCACAGCTTCGGGAGGTGCGGGGGGCGATGGGAGGAATCATTCTCGTGGGATGCCAAGTGAGTAGTGGCCTCTGGAATCGGGCCGTGTCAGCTCCCCCTGCACCTCAACACACTGAGGTCAAATCGAAGTCCCCCAGAGTGGGGCTGCTTCCCACACAGGTGTCAGCACGTAGTGTGACAAGGAAATGACCCGGGGAGTCAGTGTATCCCTTTCGTAAGAGGAATCGAAAGGCTTTATTCTGGAAGCTTCGAGGTGGTGACGTCATCAAAGGGAAGCACCGCAAGAGGAGAAAAGGCAGGGGTCTGCAGTGTGCCCCCGAGTCGGGGCAGGTCTGCGTCCCCGCTGATGGCGCCTTCAAAGAGCCCTAAAATAGTCCTAAAGATCCAGAGGCCACATGTGTCCGAAAGCTAACGGTGGTTGCACGCTGTGCTGAACGTCTCACTTTGCTGCGAAGTCAAGTTACAAGAGCCAGTTTTCAGAAACACCTAGGAACTGTTGACAGGCCGCTGAAGAGCCTTTCCCAAACACATGGCCCGCTTTAGTGCGTGGATGTGATCGAATCTCGCGCTTACATCCTGTGCCGCAGTGCCTGGCGCGGACTGTGCCCGGACATGGCTGCCCCGCTGCTCTGGAAAGACGAATCCATTGACGCTGTCGTCCAGCCGCCCTTCACCCCCGCCTGCCTGCTCTTGCAGAAAGGTCACTCGCTGGGCAGCCGACGGGGCCTATGGAGCTGTGACCGCGCGTGCCTCACACGGGCTTCCCGTGGCCTGGTGGCCCTCAGAGCCGACGTCGCTCACAGGCCCGGGCGGCCAGACCTCAGGGCCGACGCTCCACACTCCCTTCATTA
This sequence comes from Uropsilus gracilis, assembly GCA_004024945.1. NCBI lineage: Eukaryota > Metazoa > Chordata > Mammalia > Eulipotyphla > Talpidae > Uropsilus > Uropsilus gracilis. Next base: position 27,730 of record PVHY01007612.1, read on the forward strand.
TTCCGCCGCCTGGGTGCGCGTTCCTCTGGCCGCGAGTGACCAGAAAGTCACGGTCCGTCCAGGAGACGCAGCACGACATCTGGAGAGCGGGAGAAGGTGCTTCGGCAGCTCTCCCAGAGGTGCAACGCTGCTCTGAAGCAGCTCGCGTGACTTCCCTTCCCGCTCAGGCTCCTCTTCCTGCCTCCAAGGTGCTCCCGCCGTCATGGGTGCCCTGGAGAGCAGACTCGCGCGTCCGCACTGTTCGTGGCAGCATCTGTCATCACCGGAGCGCTGAGGGCGCTGGTCCCGAGCTGTGGCAGTGATCTGGGGGCTAAAGAATGATTTTCCAACTTTAGCAAGTGAGCAGATCCCCAGCGAGTCACAAGTCGGCTGTGTCACCTGGGAGGCAGTAGCCCGTGGAAGGCGTCCCTGCCTGGGCTGCGAGGTCCCAGCCGATCTCGGCGCCCTTTCCTTCCCTTCCTGCGCCTGTCCAGATCCGGAATGTGCACCGCTCAGCCTGCTCGGCCTGTCCCGTTTGCACGTGAGCTCGGTGGTGATGGGGGCTTTGTCTCCCCCACTGCGAGTCCAGAGCTTGGAACACTGTCTGAGGCTCCATTGGGATCCAGTGGCTGTTCGCGTGAGAGTGGGCCTGGCTCGCCAGGTGGCCCGATCGCTGCATGTAGCTCTTCCAAGCGAGGCACAGGCGTTTTAGGAGTAGTCGGATTTCGGCCATGACGCGCTGGCCCCCTCAGATACGGGACCGGGTGCTTAAAGGAAGATCGGACAATGACTGCTGAAAGCAGAAATCAATTTGTAAAGAACTGAGACTGGGTCTGACTGAAAGAATGAGTCTCAAATATCTCCTGAAGAGCTGAACTCAGTGCTAAGCACTAGAAGATGGGGGGGGGGGGGAGCAGGAGCATCTCCAGGCAGGCAAGGAAGCTGTGATTCCCAGCGTGGAAACGGCACGTGCTGAATGCCTGGGTGAGGCCGAAACAGGCGAAACAAACGCGACTGAGTTTCTCCTCACCGGGAACTGAGGACATGTTTGCTCACGAGTGTCACTGAGCTGAGAAAGTAACAGGAGCAGAGAGGAGGCCGGGATGGGGAGCAGGCCCAGTGCAGCCCTTTCACCCTGTGTGGCACCGAGGTAGGTGCAGCAGGCACCTCCCCTGGGCATCCCTCCTCATCGTCTCTAGCCTGCTCTTGTCTATCAGTGCGGCACCAAGGAGAGGAACACACAGAGGTGGAAGCGCCGGCGCATGGAAGCTTGGGGGGTTGGTTCCTGCAGCTTGAGGTTGGCCCTACCCAGAGCACTTCCCTCCGCCTCGGTGACTTCTGCGCTCAGGGCCGGGACCGGGAAGGAAAGCCAGGCTCCAAGCCAGGCGCTGCCAGGCACAGCCCAAACTGGGAACTAGCAACACCTGAACACACCGCGAGGAACCCATAAATCCTGCCGTGTTTGCGTTAATAGCCCGTAAGAAGTGAAGTCCAATCAAATCATTAACTCTTTTTTTATGTGACACATGAAACAGCGAAACGGTGGAAAACTTCTTTGTAGTGGAAGAATCTGAGCAATACAGGATAGCACGCAACTTCTTTTATTGCACCTTTTGGAATCTAAGAATGCTAGAGTTACAAAAATTTGGAAGCTTCATCAAAGTATAAAAGAGATTCAACTTTCCCGGTTTCAAAGGAAAGTCAACTCTGTATTCTGCGAAAGATCTAAGGGAAATACTTGGCCTCAAATGAGCAGATCAGATTCCCGAATTTCTGGGAATTTGTATTTTGAGGCAATGGCGGTTGTGGTGTCAACTTTCTCAACACATATTTGGCTCAACAAAATCGATTGCAGTCCACGTTTTCTTGGTAAAAGAAACCTGTCGGTTGTAAATATTGAATAGTCAGAATGTGGATCAAAGCGAGCTCCGTGTTTCGGTGACGACTAGGTCACTCTCCCCCAATGCTACCAGACCCCAGGAGTTTGAGAGGGAAATGGATCCCGAACTAAATCAGAGTCTAACAAAGTTACTTCTCGGGGCAAACGGTTCTAGCACAGATTTGTCGATGACGTCATCATTTTAGTAATTTCCCGGTTCATTATTTCATATATTGGCCAGAATAATCCCACATGGTTGAGAAAAAGCAGATGATATTCGTTTCATTTTACAAACTAGGAAAACCTAGACGTGGAAGTATTCCTTGACTTCCCCAGGATCCTAAATGGGTCCAGCTGGTACTCCCCACCACAGCTCATAACACTCCCTCTAGAGTCAACAGTGACTCTCGTAGATTCGATGAGCCTGAATATCTCTAAGTGGGTTGGTGACAGCGTCAAAGCCTGAGGGTCACACGTAGGCTTCTTGGATTTTGACAGAGGTGCTGTGATCCTTCCAGGGGGGATAGACTAGGCATTCAATATGGTCCGTAAATACCTGTAAGCAAAGAATGAAATCGGACCCCACTTCACACCCTACATACATACTCAAAAAGCTCACAGACCTAAATGTAAGAAAGAAAACGTTTAGAGGAAAAAGAGGCATCTTCGTGACCTTGAATCCGGTTCCTTAGATGGGACACCACAAGCACAAGTGACAGTAGACAGCTACATTGGACTTCCTCAAAATTAAAAACATTCATGCTCTAAAAGGCACCAGGACCTTGTATTTAGAATACACAGAGACACCGTACAAGTCAACAGTTAAAGGACAAATGACAAAATGAGCAAAGGATCTGAGTAGTCCTGTCTCCAGATTAGCTACACAAATAACCGATGAGTCAATGAAAAGATGTTGAACAGCATTAACCATCAAAGAAGTGGAAGCCGAAGCCACCATAACCCAACCTCTTTGTCTCTGTCACCTTCGCCAGCCCCCACCTGATGCTTCCGTCATGTCATAAAGCAGCGCTACTTCAATACAAGCTATTTTTAAAAACCCACAATGAGATGCCATTTCACACCACTGTGATGACTAAACCTAAACAAGGCAGATGAGATCATGTGGTAACAGGATGTGGAGAAATTGGAAGCCTCATATACTTCTTGCTCCAATATCAGCTGATGCAGCCACTTTGGAAACAAGAATGAACACATATGTGCACAGAAATATTCATACATGAACATTCATAGCAAAATTATAGTCACAAAAAACAGACACAACCCCGATGATCCAGCTCCTGAAAAATAGGATCAAAAGAGCGTGAGATTGCTCTACAATGGAGTATTATTCAGCATCAAAGGGAATGAAGTACTGACACATGGAGGAATCGTGAAATGCTAACCAGACTAAAGGATCACAGGCTGTTTGAGTCCCTTTTAATGAAATATCCAGAAGAGGCAAATCTATCAAGAGACGGAGTGTAGACTGGTGACCCCGCAGCCTGCAGGGGGTGGGGAGCAAGAGCATGGAGTTACTGCAGAGAGCTATGGGCGGTTGAAAATTTCCCATAATTGGATTGTCACGATGGCACAGTTCTGAACACACTAAACACCACAGACCTGTACACTTTAAATGGGAGGTTTTTATGATGTGCAAAAACGTTTCCGTAAAGCTATAAAGAACGTGGTGTCCTCCCCTAAGAAACAGTCCTTAAGACCTAATTTGGTGTCAACAGAGTCCTAGGCAGCCAATCAGCCCATATCTGCATGTTGAGTGCTTGCAGTTGATCATGGCAGCGTTTTGCCTCGTCTTTTCCTGGAAAGTCATTTTCACTATCCATTTGCCAGCTTGTGAATGCCAGGGGCTCGGGACAGGGCCCTTTTAATACAACAGCCCAAGGCTCCCGCCCTCTTGGAGCTGGCGTCCTCATAGATTTACCGGGATTGCATCCTCACCTACAGCCTAGCTCCTACGGTATATTCTGGGAGTTACCTTCCAAGTCTACGGTGCTATTTTCCAGAACGTTCATTTTCTCCATCAGAACGTGTCCATATTTTCAATATGACCCCACCCTATTCCCAGCTGTTACTCGGTGATTAAATTCCATTTGAGGTCAAAAGGAAAGACAAATTTATTGAGTAGTGGAGGTCCGGTAAACATTTCCACAGAGAGCCAAATTTATCAGGGAGACTAGAAATGATGACGTAAAAGTGATGGTAAGAAAACTTGAGTCCAGAGGCAAACTTCCTTGAAATATTAGCCTGCGGCCCACGTTCTTTACGTGCCCTTCAATGCAATTGTGAAGATTTTCTTTGTTCAGAAACACTTAGCAAACATGTCTGTGTGCTAATCTGACATAGGACGCAGTCTCGTGATTTGCTGCAAATGGCCAGTGACCGCCATCTTCCCAATCAGGCGTCTCCCATGATCCTCTGCTCTGTCTGGCAGTGATCAGGAGTAAAGCTCAGGGAGTCCTGGCCTCTAAAAAAAGGATGACCTCTTGGACCCCCTTGGCCCCTATTTCCAGTTCATACGATTCCTAGTGAGTGAAATTGCGCCTGCTGAGTAAGTGTCTCAAGTCAAGGGTGTGCTGGCCAGGGTCACCTCCCCACGTCACACTGGTGTCTTCACTGCTGTCGTCATTCTTCCTTAGTCCGCTGCGTCTCCAGCATGGCGTTAACATCCTAAAACCCATGTATGCTACCTCCACTTCCCACATCTGCGATTCTGGGGTCTCCGTTGGTGAATAAGCACTTCAGAATTGTCATTAGGTGGAGGAAATAGCATGTGCAGAGTATTTCCCAAGCCCAGCTGCCAAGAATGAGCTAATTGTAACCCTTCCTTGCACACAATGAGTCTTAAAACGTTTAAATACGAGCCATCTGATAATAACCCACCTTTCCAGGACAACGGCATGTTTTCCCTGTAAAATCCTTGTTTTCAGAAGTATGCTCCAAGCCAATTTTAAATTATGTCTCTGCAAAATGAGCGGTTCCCGGAAGGGAAGAGGTCAGAAAGGCGGGAGCAACAGGCTGAGTGGGGCTGATTAGAAGTTGGCGGAAGGGTATTAGAGCTGGGTGGCGGCTATGGTGTGCCATCACACGTTTAAAGAGGTGTGAAGTTGTAATCCTATAACACCTATAAGGTGTTACAAGCCTCTACCCCTAGAAAATTAAGTCACTCGTTAAATTATGCCAGATGATTATGAGAATATTCAACCATCCTTTTTCTTCTTAGATGTTCTCATAGTGATTAAACACAAAGTGGATGGTTATATTGAAAAGAAAAGTTAATCAATGTGACTGTGCTACCTTTTTTTTAAGAAATTTTGCCCAAAAGACATGGATAGCAACCTCTACTCCATAAAGGGATGATTTGTTTTGTTTTTGAACTTTTTATGCTTACTGGACAAACATTGCAGTTCCCTTCTAGTGATAAAAGCAGGTGTTACAAATATATTTCCCTTCTAGTGTCAATCTTCAACTCATTGGTAATAATTTCATGCATATTGAGCTGGGCATGGTGGTGCGCACCTGTAATCCCAGCTACTTGGGAGGCTGAGGCTAGGAATCACTTGAGTCCATGGGTTCAAGACTACCCTGGGCAACATAGTGAGACCTAGTTTCAAAGAATATTAATAATAATAATAATAATAATAATAATAATTTCATGCACATTAAGAAAGCTTCTGAGTCTGCGTCTGCTTAGAGAGAAGGCTGCCATTGGGTAATACTTTTTAGAGATGTAAGGTAGGGGGTGGCTGTCCAAGTCCCATATCTGTCATCCCTGTATCACTGGAGGAAGTTACCCTTCAAATGCCTCACCAGCTATTGCCGAGGCCTGCTCGTCTGTATTTAAAAGTGTTTAACTGAAAACAAAGACCAAACTCATGCTTGTCGTTCTGTCTGCCCTGTAGGTCAATGCATCGCGCCAAGAAGCCAAGTTGATGGAGGAGTGTGATCTCCTCATTGAGATCATTCAACAAAGAAGACAGATTATTGGAACCAAGATCAAGGAGGGGAAGGTAAGATGGCAAGGGTGGGAGATTGCGTGCTCTGGAGAAAGCATCCTATTCCCACTCACTCCCGTGGTCCGGGAACACCCTTTCCTAGATCCTCTGCGGTCGCCTCTTACGTCTTTTAAGATCTGGCTTAAAGTCCCTCAGCTCAGCTATCTTATCTCCAGCGCACACCTGTGACGTGATGGCTGTTCACTTACCAGCTCCACGGGTCAGCATGGAGCTCTGGCCTCTTCCAGCCACTGTTTTCCATTTTTCTTCTTACGAGGAGGAGGGTTCCACGGAAGAAGAGGGCATTTCCAAAGTGCTGCTGTATGCACCTAAGCCAACAGGACACACATGTTTGGGGGAATCGACTATATATAAGAAATGATGCAGTGCGTTGCCAGCACCTTGCGATTCGACAGGTGTTACCTCATGGCGGTAAGACCCAGTGTCACCGGACCATGCGCTCCTTTGTGGCTACACAAATAGTTTACTTAGTTCTAAGTAAACATCGTATGTTTAACATTCTTATAGATTCCCAGTACATGACATTCAAAAAAGCAATTCATGAATTTACATGATATTGTCTATGACCATTTTCTTATTGATTCAAAATTCATTTAGAAACTCTTGACTTTTGCTGGGCACGGTGGCGCTTGCTTGTAAGCAACAGCCAATGGAGTCATGACTGGGACTGGGGATCATGGTTCGATCCCGCCTGGGGCAACATAGTGAGACCTAGTCCCAAAAAAAGAGCTGGGCATGGTGGCACGTGCCTGTAATCCCAGCTACCTGGGAAGCTGAGGCTGGGGATCGCTTGAGTCCATGGTACCACGGGCAACGTGAGCGTGTTGTTCCACGGGCAAAGATAGCGAGACCTAGTCTCAAAAAAAAAAAAAACCTCGACTTTAGAATCTCTCTCTTCGTTCTGTTTTCAACAGTCGTGTTTGCATTGCAGTACTCATGACCTGGTTGATTTTACCCATTTATTTCTCTGCCACCTCCAAGAAATGACTTTGTAAATACTTTCAAAATAGAAACATTCATTCCAGGTCCAGTAGATCAGGCCCGCTATTAGTATTACCTATAACTCTAATGAGACGTGTCTATTGAAATCAAATCAGCAAGTGCTAAGAAGTCCACAGAGATTACAGTGCCTAACATGCGTGCTCTTCTCTGTTTTCTACATTTGGAAGGTGTGTCTAACACTGCGTGATGTTTCAGGCGTTTTGTCTATGTAGACTGAACCGTGCGCACGTGTGCACATTGTAACGTGGTCAGAAACACAGGCAGATGAAATGGCTCTTGAAGCTGTTACAGTGACTGAACAGATTATGGAATGTTTTCCTGGCCAAGGGCTTCTGAGGTGTCAAGAAGCTCGTTTTCCCCACATGGAAATCGTATATTTCTTTTCCTTTTCTTTCTTTGTTCTAAAAATTGAAGTAACGTTGCATTTTTATGTGCATTTCGAGTGTTCACCACTGAGAATCAACATGTCTCTAATCTACATTAAGGGCACCTAGATAAGTCCAGTTCTATCCTTCCCCATGCCTCCTTCCCTCCCTCATGCCACTGCCCCTCCCTCATGCCGCTGCCCCTCCCCCATGCCACTGTCGCCTCCCCATGCCACCATCCCTTCCCCCATGCCACCGTCTCCTACACATGCCACCGTCCCCTCCCATTGCTACCATCCCTTCCCCGTGCCACCATCCCCTTCCCCGTGCCACCATCCCCTTCCCCGTTGCCACCATCCCCTCCCCCATGCCACTGTCCCCTTGTTCTGATTTACTCACCCCTCTCCTTTACCTTTGGTGGCCACTGGTTGGCCTTAGCATCCATATTGTACAATTTTGACAAGCACTGATTGTCAGCCTGGAGTCCTTGCAGATCCAGATTATCTTCCGTCGTTATGCACCAGTGCGTACACCTCTATACCCAGCATGCCCCAGGTTTGCAGACAGCGACTGCCTGAGAGGCAGCTGCAAGCAGCTGTTCTTGTGCACGGGAAGAGCAGCATAACGCCTGCGCAGGGCCCTGCATGGGGTCACCTCTCAGTACGCATGCTCGTGTCCCGTGGCTGCCGTAACAAGTGACCACAACCTTGTGCCTTAAAGCAACCCAGACTTAGTATCTGACCTCAGGTCAAAGGCCGAGGTCACTCTCACCAGGCTCACACCGAGGTCCTGGTGGCGCCATGTCTCCCTGGACACTCCAGGTACTACCCGGTTCTCGCCTGTCCACCGTTTCCCAGCAGCCCACGTTCCTGGCTCTCAGCCTCTTCATCACCTCACTCTGACCTCCGTCGCCATCTTCACATCTCGTTCTCGGACAGACTCCACTGGTTCTCTCTTCCGAGTTCCTTGGGATTGTGCTAGAGCCACCCAGCTGGCCCAGGGGACCCTCCCCCGTGCTGAGGTCCTTGGTCACATTCGCCCGATCCCTTTCGTCATATAAGTAACGTGTGAGAACTTCCAGGGCCTGGGCCGTGGGCTTCCCCGGGGCCTTCATCAAGCTGTGCTGACTTTGCATCACAGCTTCCGGCCAACACGGCCGCCGGCCCTGGCCCGGCGTGCACTGGCCCGCGGGAGGGTCAGTGGGAGCTAGAGCAGCGTGGCAAAGGAGTGTCCCCGAGTTCTAGCCAGGCTGGTTGGTGCTGGCGCTCATGCTGCGGGGAGAAAGTGCTCAGTGGACAACAAAGCACAGAGGCGCCGCTGGACTCCAGGCAAGACCGGCATCTCCACGCTTCAGAGCGAGGCCGGAATTGCGTCACACGTGTCCAGGGTTTGTCGTTCTCCTCCTGACGGACTCCGCTTAGCATCCTCCCGCCAGCCGCGCCCCTGTGTGGAAAAGCTGTGACTGCAGCTCAGGCACAGGCTGTTGGAGTACGGTGTGGAAGAGCCCCGAGCAACCACATCTTCATGTGGAACCGCCCTGCTGTCTGCACCGACTGTGCTGCAACCGTGCGCCGGGCTAGGCCAGGCGAGGGCCAGGGGGCCGGGAGGAAGCGAGCCCCCAGCAGCCCAGGGGTCTTCACTCTGTCTCGGCTCTGCCTTGCATTCCCTTTGCGTCTCCTTTTTTTTTTGAGACCAGGTCTCGCTATTATTGCCCGTGGAACCGCAGGCTCTCGTTGCCTGGGGTACCACGGACTCAAGCGGTCCCCAGCCTCAGTTCCCAGGTAGCTGGGATGACAGGCATGTGCCACCACGCCCAGCTGTTTTTTTTGGAACTAGATCTCGCTACGGGCCCCAGGTGGGACTCGAACCGCGATCCCTAGCCACTGCCGCTTCATAGGCTGAAGCTTACAGGCACGAGCCACCGTGCATCTCCCTCTTGCTCTCTCGTGTTCTCCCCTTTCCATGCTCCCTCCTGCAGGGTGATGCCTCCCAGGCCCAGGTGGGCCCGGTGACACATGCGCACACCCAGCGGGCCGGTCTATGGGGTCACGGGCCGGGGGGCGCAACACCACAGGTGTTGCTCATGGAGGCTAATACCGGATGGGTAAAACCCTAAGCATTCATTTACACCCCCCCACCCCCGTCTCCTCTCCAGCTCCTGGGGCCACCTGTCTCTCGCAGCGCTGCAGTTAAGGGGCTGGCGTGTCCCAGTGCTGTGGGAGACTGAAGTCAGGCTTGCTGCTTCATGCGCTGCAAATGAGCTCCTCAGCTCATTGTGAGGGATGAGAAATATTGTGGCCAGTCTCTCCCTCGGGCCCTGGCTGCCAGCAAGCGCAGCCTGGGGAACCAGGATCAGGGTGGTTGGGCCAGCGCTGGGCTCTGCCCTGTTTCTGATACCCCTGCAAGGCTGAGGGTCAGAAATGCGGAGATCAGATGGGATTCCTGAGTGAGGAGCCCCACGGGCATGCGAAGGCAGCTCTAAAGCCCAGGGAGGCGAGGCAGGCAAGAGAGAGAGAGAGAAATCCTGAATGACTTCTTCCCTGTAAAAGTGAAACTGCAGCCACAACTCTGAAGCAAATAAAGAAATCTTGACGTTCTAGAAACAGCCAAGAAATCAGTGAACACTTATCTCACCCCAGATGAAATTAATTTTATGGGAAAATATGAAAAATATGTTCAAGACGATAAACGAAGGAATAGCTTCTATTTCAAAATAGCCAAAAAATTGTGAAACCACCAAAAAGGATATGAAATGAAAAATCAATTAGCAAGTAACAAATTAGCAGTTCCGGAGAGAAAAATGTAGGCACTGCAAGGGAATTTTGGGGTTTGAGTTTGGCCCCGTGTAAGAGAGGAGATCCACCTGTGAGAATATGAAAATCCGTCCTAACTCACACCATGTACAAAATTAACCCAGTGTCTCCTGGACCTAAATGTAAAGGGTAGAAACTATAAAACTTCTAAAAGGAAAGATGGGGGCAAAGACTGGTGACCTTGGGATGGGAGAAGATTATTTTTCTCCATACAATGACACAAATGTGAAAGAAATATTTACAAATTATATAGCTAAGTGTAGATTGTAGTTCAGCAAAAGTAAAACATCTTCGAAAGGCACCGTTAAGGGAATGTAAAAACAAGCCACCCACGGGGGAGAAAGTATTCACAAATTACCCCGATAAAGCACTTGTATCTATAGTATATAATACATTCTCAAAGCTTATGAATAAGGAAATAAACCTTTGGCCAAAATGGAGACGTGAATAGCTATTTGAGCAGAAAAGGCATGTGGATGGCAAATAGGAACGTGGAACGCCCGAGTCATCAAGGAAATGCAGACTAAAGCCTTGGTGAGGCGCCATTACTGACCGACTTGAATTGCAGCTAGGAGCAGGATGGAGGGTACCCGTGTGCACCAGGTATGCAGGCTCCGGACCCTGTACACACTGCTCCCGGGCGTGAAACACGTGCACTTGGGGGAATGACACGTCCTTACCCAGCAAGACACACACCCTATGTGATTTAGCCATTCTCCTGCCTACCAACGGGCATGAAGGCAACAGGCCATGCAAGACTCATCCGTGAATTTTCATGGTAACATTACTTGTAAGAACCCCAAACCGGAAATGATGCACATCTCATCGTTGACAAATGGGTAACCTGTCTGTGGCGTCACTAAACAATGGAATACTATTCTGCACTGGAAAAGAATGAAGTATTGATACATGCAGCATGGATGAGTCTCAATATGGTTATGGTAACTGAGAGAAGCCAGACATAAAATAGTATATACTACATGAGTCTGTTCTTAAGAAGTTCTAGAAATGACACTTTCTAATAATCTGGAGGAACACAGAAGAAATCAGTGATGGCTTACGCAGGAATGACAGGGCAGGGTGGGCAGGAGTAGCATTGAAGACATGAGGGGTGGGTGTGGGTGTGGGTGTGGGTGTGACTGTGTGTGTGACTGTGTGTGTGTTCATTATCTTGACAGCTATGACTATTTCATGAGTTTACACATACTTGAAAACTTACCAAATTTATACTCTAAATATATGCAATTTGTTCGCCACATTTCAGTTAAGCTGTTTATAAGACAAGCAAATTGCATGTTTATGTAATAAAAGTTATCAGAAATGAAAATGAATGACCTAGGTGACATGTACTCATGCCAGCCAGCTACAGAAATATAAGCACGTTTAAAATGATTGGTACGGAAAGAGAAGTGTTATATAAAGTCTGAGGGACTTCAAAAAACCCTACGTGCCCTTTAGACATGTGTACACAAACATACTTAGACGTGACCGTCCCTGAATTCAAGTGGGTCTTTTCCTCTGGAGAGGGACGTGGGTGACATTAGGGAATAGTACACAGAGGCTGCGGTGCTGTCAACAGTGTTTTCCTTTCTTTGGGAAAATCAGGCAGTAACATGACAGAAATTCTGAGGTTTGGCAAAGCTGCTGTTGTGGCCAGCAAAGTTGAGCGTAGACCCTTTAAAACAGCATTTTGCAACTGATCCTTCTTGAGAGAGCGCGCCTTTGCTCACGACCTATCTGAGAAGGCGGTACTACGCGGCGGGCTCCAGCCTGGCTTTCTCTTGAGTGCGTGTGTTGGCATGTGGCCAAGGACCAGATGATCACAGACCCTGAAACCCTACTGGGAAGTCCTTGGTCAGGGCACGCGGTGGCAGAGGCACATCTCCAAGCAAAGAGCGTGGGTGTTGACCCCATGGAAGGCCGAGGTGCTGGCCGGGGAGGCCAGGTGTGACTTTGGTGCCCAGTGAGCAGCTTGCGTCCGCACAGCCATCATGGTCTGTGGAACTGGATGCAGAGAAGCTGCCGTGGGCGCTCTGATTGCCCCTGGGAGTGTGCATTGCCGGAAGAAGCAGCAGCATCAACAAGATGGCAAGGGTGAATGACGTCAGCCTCCTGTCTCTGCATCTGTCTCCGGTGCTGATCGTATGGCTCTTAGACCGGATGGAATCAAGCACCCAAATCCTCCGCCTGGGGGGGGCAGCCCAGCGGGGATGTCGGTACACATGAGTATGTGCTGGTAATTCCTGCTCTCAGACCGTTGTGCGTTCTTGGAAACCATCAGCCTTTACGCTTGAGCCAACTGAAGAGTCTCAGGTCATGCGACTCCCCAGGAAAGTATTGTCTTCCTTTTTCAGCAGCAGGAGATAAGTTTCATGTCAGCACACGAGAAGCTGATGGCAAACTCCAGATTAAGCAAATTATGTGTTTGCTGTTCAGACGCAGATCTGTGGAAGGAGGCTGAGCCTAAAGAGAAAAGGGGCCCCTGCTCGTTCGTGCTTTTATGCACTCCGGGGCTCCGAAGTCTAAGACAATGAACTTGGACTGAATGTCCTGTTTTCCCATCGCTCCATAGACATGCTGGGTCTGGGCCTCCTTTCAATTCAGTTGTGTTCATGGCTGATGAGTTGTTTGGGCACAGCAGTTGGGAGGTGGGAATCCTCCGCGTAGAAAAGCATGTCTACAAAATGTTTCGAGTGCTTTTAAAGAAACTAAAGAGCCACGTTTAAAAGCATGTGCAAGGCATGTTAATAAACAGCAAATGAATGTATAGAGCAGGCCCGTGTCCCCACCAAAAGGAGAGTCCAGCACACAGAATGTCTCCGTGATGAGTATGGGGTGAATTCCCAAAGTCACACTGAGCGAGCCCACCTGCCAAAGGGAAAGGAGCAGCAGCCACGGTGGCATCTCCCCGCAGCAGTAACGTGTAGATGACCTTGTGCATCTATAAGTAAATTCATATTTAGATAAGTTCCTATTTATTCTTTAAATTTAAATAATTAGTTTTGGTTAACCCAGTATCTCAAAATATTCTGCTTTCAAAATCTCATCAGTATAAGCATTACGTCAATTTGGACTAGTCACATTCAAGTGATCAATATTCTAAAATAATATATACACAGTGTTTGTTAATGGAAAAAACTAGTTTTCTGCTAAATGTTTGGTGTAGGAACATGTTTCTCAGAATGTGCTTGTTGAAATTAGGGCCATGTGGTCAGTCATTTAAGCTGGCAGACTTTTCTTGCCAAGGGCCAGATAGTAAGTACGTAAGGTTTTGTCATGTAGTCTATGCTGCAACAATTCCTCTGCCCGACATGGCAATGAGAAAGCAGCCACAGATGATTTCTAAACAAGCGAATGTGGCTGTGTGACAATAAAACTTTATTTGTACTAACAGGTGACCTGTTGGATATGGCCCACAGACCCCAGTTTGTGAACTCCTAACTTAAAACAGTGTTTTCCTCTCTCTTTTCTTCCACTGTAGCCAACAGGAAGAATACGTGTGCTGGCAAATCCAGCACAGACAGACGCACCCGCACCCTCCACACATACCCAAGGGAAGTTACCCCAAACCCAACTTGGCTTTCATTCTCGAATGCAACTTTTCTCCTCTCCTTTTCTATTAGTTCTTCAAAAGCTAATCCTGCCCATACTAATGACTCTCCTGTCCCCTGCACATGAAAAAACATCCCTGGCTTGTGAAAGCGCAGATCCTTGCAGCTCTGCCAGCGACAGCTCCTTGCCTAGGATGCCGGAGAGTAGACACAGCATCCACCTGTCTCCTTCAACATGTACCTGGCTGAAGCTCACGCACGCCAGGGCTGGGAGCCTCCAGGCTCCCGTGTCCATGAACTAGGGCCCTGAACGCAAATGAAATTTATGCCCAACGACTGCTTTGTGGAATTACTCCTGTATTTTCACAAGAGACTCTATTTGGCGGGCTTCCATGGATGCTTGGCTTAGGGCATTTTTTTCTTTTCCTCATATCATTTTGAATTTCCAGTACCATGATGGAGGAAAAGAAAGGAGAAATGAACTTCAAGCCCTGTGACCTCTGCAGTCACTCGTAGGCTTACTGGGAGGGAGAGTAAGTGGGGGACTCAAGTGATTCCAGTGGCGTTTTCTGCAGCTTCGATTCTACCCTGTAACTTAAACCACCTGTTAGGACATGTGATTCCATATTCCATTGTCTTGACTCACTCCAGGGATGATACGTGAGTTTCCCTCCCTCTGCCAGCTCCTCACCGAGTATTCTGATAGCTTGAGCTGGACCCTATGCCTTTGCTATGTTGGTGTTGGAAGCTAAATGCCATTTTCTATAAAATAATGTTAAACGGATGTCTCATGAGTCGGCTAGTGAGCTCAACCAACCTGCTGCGATGACCACTGAAACGAATGAGAATGACCGCTGTAACTGCGTGAATGACTTGACCAGACCTAGGATCACATACCGATTGCCCCAAGCTTGGCACTTCATGCCCTAACTCTTCACTTGCAGTAATGTGTCTGCCTCTGGCCTGAAGGGGAGGCTGCTGCCCTCAGGCCAACCCTCCTTCCCTTTGTTCCCTCTGCTTGACACCACTGCTGCCTCGGCATTCCTGGGGGGCAGCATTCCTGGGGGGCGGGCTCCAACATCTCCTTCCTTCCTTTTCTTCGATTAGCATTGCTCAGAGATGATAATGATGACTTGGAGGGAGGAGGAATTTCTCCTAGTTAGCAGGAATCCTCGAGGGGAGCTGAGCCAGCCTCCTCTGAGAGGCAGATTAGCAGGCCTCCTCCCTACCCTTTCACCCGGGGCTGTTTTCTATTCTGGAGTCATCACCAGCCGGCCAAGACGACAGGGCACCAGGCACTCGGAGGTCCAATTAGCCTTCTGAGTCTAACTTGGCTTCCGGCCAGACGGCCGCATCTCAAAGCACATTTCAAGCACCGGAGGGATGGGGCAAGTGGGTCTCGGGACTTATCTCGGCCTGCCCCAGAGGTGACGGTCACTTAAGTTTCAGGGTCGTTTTCGGGCAAGACAGAATCAGGAACTGGAGCGCAGGTTGGAACCGAGCATGCATTTTTATCCCGACTGGGAAACGCTTATCAAAATAGTTCCTAGTTATCAAGTAAGCACAAAGTGCCTGGAAGTGACGTTCCGGCGGAGGGGAACGGCGCAGCTGTGCTGTTTTTGGCCTTCTCTCCTCTGCTCAACAGGAAAACTATCAATCAATGGAAAAAATGCTCCCCATCTGCTAATCTAGCGCACGAGCTTGAGCTAGCGTGGGAACTAGCACCGCCCATGGGCCCGCAGCCCCGTTTGGCTACGCGGAGCCGTGGCGGGGGCTGTGCCGAAGCCCGTCTGGCTTGAGCCCGCTCGCTCGTTGCTCCAGAGAGGGCGTGTTTGCCCACGGCCGCATGGGAGCTGGGATGGAGAACGGCTTCCCTGGGGGCTCTGTCCTGGCGAGGGCTCTGTCCTGGCGGGCGCTCCCGGGCAGCGGTCTGCTGGCCTCTGGCACTTCCACACCGTGGCGCTCAGGCGGGCGGCAGGAGGAGAGCTGGGACACGTAGGAAGAATGTA
>PVHY01007612.1:50640-66524 GCA_004024945.1 Uropsilus gracilis
GGGGGGGGGGGGCAGGGGCGGAGGAGCGGGAGGGTGATGCCGAGAAGCTCTGGCGACCAAGTTTGTCTTTGGTTATTGCGAAAACCAAAGCCCGCTCCGAAGGCCCACCCAGCAAATGCCCTCTGTGTCCTGTGGGCCAGAGTCAGATCACAAGGCGCCATCCATCATCCCGAGGCCTGTTTATGCTGAACGGGGAGGCGGGGGGGCATGCAGGGTACCTGTTCTCATGCCTTTTTAGCCGTCGAGCCCGAATACAATCTGGCCCGCTTCTAGACAGAACACCCACCCCGGCCGTAACATAGGCTGCTTGACTGATGCTGCCAAGTCCAAATCGTTGATCCGACATTTATAAGCAGGAAATGAAGTGTTTGTGGCGTACTAGCCCACCATGTCTTGCGTCCTGTTGATGATAGAGGCAGGAACATAACAGCTCTGGCACCAACTCTGCATATTGAAACTGGCAGTCGGCCGCTCTTCTCATTACAGCAAACTAGGTATTGACCTTGCAAGACAACCCCACTGAGCTTGCAGGCAGAGCATGGCTGACCCGGCTGATTGCGCAAACGAGATTTTTTCCCAATGACATGCCTCAAAGTGGTATGTCAGGTTTGTTCCCCGAGGGTCGCCACTTCCTCCCTGCGGGAGCTGCTACCACCATGTGTCTCAGCTCTCTGCCCGCTCGGAACATGAGCTTTCTTTATGGTTCATCCTATGATGCAATTCAGAAAGGACAGACTCTCTTACAGTGGCTGATGGGGAAGTAATTCAAAGAGCTGTTGAGATTATGGGAGGATAAGCATTTCTCCATGGATCCAGGCAGATGGAGTCCTACCAGCGGGAGCCACAGGGACAGTAACGGGCATGTTTTACCATGCGGCTGGGCCTTCCCCCGGAATGCCTCTGCAGATGGTGTCGCTGATTCACGTGCGTCCAAGGCACAGCTCCCGCCGCTACACCTTGCGTGTGGCTATGCCCGAGACAGATGCGTAAACACATCGTCCAGAAACAATGCTTCCAGGGCTCTGGGAGCCCTTTGTACTGCACAGCCTTTCTGCAGCGACCGCCATGTTGCAGTCATGGCATTCAACGCTTGCAGCATTCGATGGCCAACACGCAACGCTGAGTGGCAGCGCTCAGCCAGCGGGTATAAGCATGGCATGCTTTGTAAGACCTTAGTCCTGGGTTCTCTTCAGGCGGTAAAGCAAAGACGACTAAAGCGATCAGTTCTAGATGGACCATATTTATGGTCCACTTCACGGTCAACTTTCCTCCTTCTGTGGCTTTGTGGAGGACGCATCATTCCTAGTCGGTTTCCAGCAGGAAGAGAGCAGGAGTCGCCACTCATCTGTGGAGAAGGATATAGACCTCCTTTTGAAGTTGGGTTCGGTGTAGAGAACAGTGGTGATATAGGCCTAGACCAGTTCTCAAAACCAGGGTGGGCAAACGTCCTGCACAGACCGGACGGCAGAGAGTTGAGGTTTTGTAGGACACGTGGTCACAACTACTCCACTCTGCTGTTGTATACAAAAGTGGCCTCAGAAAATACATAAGGAATGAGCCTGGCTGGATTCCAATAAAACTTGATTTATAGAAACAGGCAGTGCCACCCCCTTCCATTTGGCCCAGAGCCTGAGTGTGCCAGCCCCTGCTCTAAAATGTCATCGCCACAGCGAAACTCACTTGGCTTCTTCTCGCTCCCTGACTCTCCTCATAGAACCAGTCACTGAAGTCCATCCAGGAGACGTTCACTCGCAATCGTTAGTTTAGCAGGGGTTAGACGTTTTTGCTCCAGAATGTGTTAAAGATGTAAAGCTGCCGCCTTCCCCAGCAATACACTGAAGCAGGTGACAAGGCCTCGTGCTTTCCTCGGGGGAGGAGAGGGTCCTTGTTACATCTGACTCCTGGTGGTCGTGTTCTTAGAACCATCAGTCGGTGGTGAAAAACCAGGAGAAAGCAAGGCCCCGCCAAGACGTCGTTTCTGAATCAGGCATCGGAACATCCGTGAAAGAGTTTCAAGCAGCGCTGGGTTGATCTGTGGCGGGCTCGCAGCACTGGCATTTTTCCAGTCAGTGTCTAAGTGCAAAGTCTCGCAGCCTCGCGTAGCTCGGAGGTTGGCTCACTCTGGCTCACAGGCCAAGTCCGCTGCCACCTGCTTGTAGAAGCAGCGTTTCCCTGGGCACTGGCCAGGACCACGTGGGGCCTGGTGTCCATGCTGCCCTAGAGCAACGACGGAGCTGCGTCCACGCAGGAGCCCGCCAGCCCGCCAAGCCTGGAGCGCTTGCCTTTAGCCCTTTCGCTGAGGTTTGCCACCCCCGATGTAGATGAAACTGCAGAGGGTCATCTTTCCTCCAAAAGAATGTGCTTGCTGCCTGCCATGTTGGCCTTCACGGGGGAGAGGCCGCGGCCGCTTGCCCTGCTCGCTTCCGTGCTAAGCAGAGGGGCCCATGGTGACTGGTGGGCACCACACTCCCCGCTCAAGATCAGAGCGGGAAACGGCCACATGCCTGCTCTTGGGGTGTCACCCTCTCTAGACTGGGGACCCACCACGAAGCTTCGCCCACCAAACCTTTCCCCTGTAGTGCATCCCAAGGCGCCTGCCCCTCCTCTGATGAGCTTTCTTGAACCCCACAGCTCCCAACCCTCCCACAATCCGAGAAGAGCTGTGCACAGCCTCCTACGACACGATCACTGTCCACTGGACGTCGGATGATGAGTTCAGCGTGCTCTCGTACGAGCTGCAGTACACCATCTTCACCGGGCAGGCCAACGTCGTCAGTGAGTATCGCACACCCGCGGGCTCTCGCGCCGCGCCAGGGAGGGGGCGACTCTGGGCTAAACACAAGGGGAGACTGACCCGGAAGGAGCGAGTAGACGCTCCCGCTGACCTGTCTTTCTAGCCAAGGAAGTGGCGGCTCTCCCTCGCTAGGATCCTGCTGATATTTTATTATTGTGTTATGTCATCGCCAGTGAAAATAGCTGGCCAAAGAGCAGTGTCAAGGAACCCCGCCTGCCTGACCACACGGGAAGTCTGACAAGCGTTATGTTTGGCGGTTTTTTTAGTTGTTGCTATGTTTCCTGAGGTAATGTTGGTGGGCATCACAGTACACATCTCAGGGGTCTAGGTTTCTATGTCTACAGGTGTATTTCACCAGACCTCCCCCCACTCATCCTCTGCAGACCCCGACAGCTCACAGTTCCAAGAAAGAACCACCAGGCTGGGGCGGCCCCGTCCATCGATCTGCACACGCACAACTCAAAGATGGAGTCCAAACTGCATCAGAGTCAGGGCGATGGTCACGGCCAGGACTGGAGGGGGTGGCACCATGGAGAGGAAATACACGGGACTTGGTTCATGGGGTTACAACATGCTCTGGGTGGGAGTGACGTGGCTTAGTCATGACCTCATCCGTTCAGTTCTTGTACTTTTCTGGGTATTTTTTCACAATTTTAAAAAATGAAGCAGACTTAATAAGACAAGTGACCGAAGAGCCCCAAATTCCTGCTCCCATTTAAAGGACAGCAGGGTCATGACTTGGGACTGGGAACAGTTTCAGACGTGACGTAAAGCGGGTCCCCCAAGAGTGGGCCCTGCTCTCTGAGCCCTGAGAGACACTCAGCTGTTCGCGCCCCTCCAGCAGCTGACCAGAACGCACCCCCAGAGGCGGCGCCCCGCCCTGCCCCGCAGGTTTTTCAGTTCAGTTGAGTGAAATGGCAAAGGACCAGGACACCGGCTTTTCGGGAGGGTGAGTTGGGAACTTCTGTGACAAAGAAAACCCGGACTTGTCAAACAGAACAGCGGAGTGGCAGCCCCTCCTTGCCCGGTCCAGCCGCGGTGGGGAACAGTGCCTGAGGGAAGGGGTGACGACTGCAATCGAGACGGCGCTTGGGCAGGAGGGCGCGCAGCAGCAATCCTCTTTGTCTGTGGCCCCGCGTTTATTTTTCACTCAGCTTTTATACCGTTCAGCTTACACAGGTTGGCGGTTATAACGGCCGTTGGCTGATGTCAGTTGTGCTGGGGGCGAGCTTTCTGTAGGGTCTGCTTATCTAGGTCAGACGGGATCACCAGAGCCTCTATGGGATGCCTTTGTTATCGAAACGGATTTAGTTTTCGGGGCTTCCTGACACCTGTGGGACCACTCAGGCGTGTGGGAGTTCATAGTTCCTCATATTTGTGCGGATTCTTCCAGCGGGCAGCCTTCTTTTTCCGTCCCCCACACCTTCTCAACAAGGAGATGTTTCAAATCACTCCGCATCGACCTACTGTTCTTTCCGTAGAGAAACCTGTTCTCGCTCAGTTGCGCTGTTCTTTGCCAGCGCGGCTCATTCTGCGGCACATGATGCTTAAAATAGAAACGCGCTTTCGGGTAGTGAAGAGCGATTCAGGAGGCCCCCGCTTGGAAGTGACCCCAGCGTGGAAGGCCCACACCAGCAGACCAGCAGGTGGCTTCCTGGGAGCCCCCTGCCAGCATCCCCTCTTCTCCTCATCCTTCTCGCTCTCCACGCCCTGATTAGCCTCCCCTGAGAGCTTTTATTCAAATATCGCCATCTTTGGAGAATGTCATTTTGCAGGGCGGGGCGGGGGGAGGGGGTGTGCTAAATCAGAGCTGCTGAGAAGAGCCTGGGCCGGCTGCCTGAGGGGCTAAATGGAGGGGCCCACAAGCAGGCTTTGGGGGAGGTGGTGGAGTTCTGTCTTCCCAGACTGGGTACGTCTCAGCAGGGGGGCCCCAGGGAGCAAGGTCTTAATAAGCAGACCCGTGGAGACTGCAGATGCTGGGCCTGCGGGGAGAGCTCATGTGGGTAAGCCTGGCTGGAGAGATGAGCGAGGGCAGAGAGCTGGAAGCCCACTCAAACGCAGTAGCTCTGCTTCCGGAAAGCACATGCTCCCGCCTCTAGCGGGAGTTAGCGCCGGGCCAGCACCCACAGGGCGCCAGGCTGCCCAGGAGGGTGGTGTAGGCCGCGCGCACCCAGAAGCCCCTGTGCTAGGAAACACGCAGATGTTCAGAGGCGGGAGAACCCCCAGGACTGACAAAGGGCGTGAGCAGCAGAAAGGGTAATTATGGAAGACTTCTTTCCCTGGGGTTCGCACCCCCGGAAGCAGCGTCAGAAGCAGCGTCATCAGCCTCAGCTAACGGAAGTGCTTCGGGGCAAGTGTGAGAAGCTGGCGGGCAACGCTGAGGGCCATTGCCCGTTCTGTCCAGGACTTTGCCTCCTCCCGTGAGAGCTGCGTCGGGAGGCAAGACACCATGGAACCATACAGAAAATGCACAAAATGCATGCAGTGAAAATGGGGTGTTTCCCATAGGCCAGCCACCAGGATCCCAGGGGAACCACCGGCCCATTCTACTTCTCACGCATCATCTCTCTGTGTATCTGTTTTCAGACTACACACACACACACACACACACACACACGGAGTTTTTCGGAGACACAAAAGGTAATAGTCCACACACAGACCTTCACGCACCTCCTCCAGCTGCAAGAGCTGAAGGCCTCTTCTGCTTCATTCCTCAGTGAGGCCGCGGCCTTGTCAGGGTGCATCCGAATTTATCGAGCTCATCTGCCCCTGATGTTTGTGTACTTTGCTTCTAGTCTTCTGTCCAGACAATGACCCGCGAGGTGAGTAACCTTGACTCTCTCTCCTCTCACAAAGGGGCATTGTATCTGTAAACCCATCTCCCGTGATGGAATTGCTAGCATAAGGATTGTTTGCATTTGAATTTTGCTTGCCATTGCCAATTTGCCCTTCAGAGAGGTGACATAAAATGCATTTTTCCAGCTCTATGAGCTAAGACTTCGCTGATCTAGACTACATATATCATGAATTTCACATGGAACTAAAGCCCAGCAAGACTTTCAGACCTTGATTATGCTTCACCATAAACCAGAACAATTACTCTATAATCACTAATATCTTACTCGTCCCTTCTTCATTTAAAGCGGTGCTTCTCAACTAGGGCCAATTCCCACACCACCCCCTCACCCCAAGGGAACATTTGGTAATATCTGGAGAGATTTTGACTCTCACACATGGGGGAAGAGACTGGGGTAATGAGGAATGTCTCACAGTCCACAGTACAGCCCCCACCCCACCCCGAAGAGAACGATCTAGCCCAAACATCAGTAGTGCTGAGGTCAGGAAACTGGACGTAAAGATGAACAAGATAAACAAATAGCATCTAAGCAAACGGGCAGCGCGGAGCTATATTCCTTTCAGAGGAAGCCGAGCAGATGGTTTGTTCCCAGAGCTCCTGTGGCCAGCTGCTGCTGTTCTGGAGCCACCGAACTGTCCTGGTGCCAGTCCAGCACAAAACAATGTATGTGGATGCTGCTTCTGTTCTGCGCCCCGGGACACACCGTGTGGGCGAAGCACGACCGCGATGCTCTGCCGTATGGAAGGGAAGCCCCAACACAGAGTTGCTTTTGTCTGTTAAGGAGTCGCTTCCGTCACCTCGTGGCCTGAATGCGAAGCATGCTGGGTAAACCGAGCCGGAGATCTTCTCACACACTCAGCCGAAGAACATGAGATTTAATAGGTGGCCAAGCGCGCACGGCGACCAGAGCAAAGAAGAGCATGGGGTGTGAGGAGAGCGGGTGGGGATCCGGGAGCCTGTCGCTCGGCCTTGTGGCCTCCAGTCCTTGGAGAAGCGTCTCTGAAAACACACGGAGGACCGAGAGCAGCGGTGTCTGCTGACAGGGGAGCGGTTTGGTCGCTTATGTGGGTGTTTCATGAAGAGATGAGTGACACCTGGTGACTAGTCACGGCCCCGGGTCTCCGGGCCGTCTGGTGCTTGGCACCGTACGTAGAAAGGAAAAGAAAACGTTTCGAGTTTTAGAACGCGAGGAATGTTCTGTCGCCTGAAATGATTTTCACTTGATTCCAGAAAGAGGATTTTTGAGACTAGGTCTCGCTATTTTGCCGGGGGAACCACAGGCTCACGTTGCCCAGGGTACCACGGACTCAAGCCACCCCCAGCCTCAGCTTCCCAGGTAGCTGGGATTACAGGTGCACGCCACCACAGCCAGCTATTTTTTGGGACTAGGTATCACTATGTTGCCCCGGACAGGACTCAAACCGCCATCCCCAGACCCAGCCACAACTCCATAAGCTGTCACTTACAGGCACGTGCCACCATGCCCGGCCTCGGAAAGAGGGTTCTAACAGCAATGCTGCCGAGTGGCCTCGCGGCTTTCTGCTGGGTGCATCCAGGGAAGGTGCTGTGTTCCCGGAAGCCAGTTGCCACAGGAAAACAGATGCAAATAGCTTGGTGGAGGTTCTCGTCCTGCCTCCTTCCATGCGCAGGTGCTGGCGAGGCCCTCTGGCCCGGGACAGATGGAATCGGAGCCTGCAGGTGGTTTGTGCCGAGATGGATGCCTCTTCCGTGTCGGCGTAACCACTTGAGGAGTGCCTGGTGCCTACACGTCAAACTGCAACAGCGAGGGCACACTGGTAGCTGGAAAGGCCGCTAGGATGCGCACATCCCCGCACCGCTTTCTTCTTCCTTATTAGACCTGTGCCTAGTGGCTGAGGGAGACCTGGGTCTGGATCCCACTTTGGGCCCAGCAGCTCTGTAATTGGGAGCGAATCACTGAGTGTCTGTGGGTCTGTCTCCACCTGTGTAAGAAGAGAGAAAGTCTTAACCTCATGCAGCTGAGCTAACGAAAGGCAGGGCCGAGCCCTCGTCTGCCGCGGTGGTAGCACGCAGGCGTTCGGACACGAATGATCCTCACCTATGACTGCATTTTCCACAAGGCTGATCTTTTTGGTTCGGTGATACAGGTCCGTTGTGCGCTTTGCCAGGATCACCGACGTGGTAGTGTTTTCCACAGTCTTCATGCGAGAGGCCTGCCTTCACTGTTGCTTGTCTGTCCTGTCATTTGGAAGACTGTTCTTTGCTATAACAAGTGACAAGATCAAATGACAGAACTGTACTGGGAGTGAAAAGACATCATGCTTAAGTTAAAAGCTGTCTCTCGCTCTGTGTGCGTGCCACTGGGAAACCTTTCACAGTTCGCCGTTTCGAGGTTGCCATTCCTTCATTCACCACAATAAATTCTAGTGCATCGCCTTCAACTGCCTTTGGTGCAGGAGAATGAGATTAAACCTCTGGAGCTTTTTAATCTGATGAAATGGCCTTGATAATCCAAATCACACGTTCAAATGCAAAATTCACAACCTTATTCATTTTTCATTTTATTAGTAGGCTTCTGACTGCAGACATTAATGGATTGCCTGCTCACATGCAGATGCGTATTTCGTCTTAGAACGCTTGCCATGTTTTCTCCAAGTTACCTTTACGCATCATCTAAAATCTTAAAGTGGGGCCTTTTCCCAGTCACCTATCTTTAGTGTTAGTCATAGTCAAAAGGTGCATTTCTTCAAGCCTTCATGGCAAAGTAGCTGTCTGTATTTATTCTGGTCATTTTCAAAACAGTCATGGGCGCTAGTAAACATGCACCGCATAAACTATTGTTTTTCTCTTGAGACTCGGTCTCACTATGTTGCCCGGAGTAGTCCTAACCCGGGATCAGATCTGAGTAGTCCAGATCCCGGATCGGATCTGGGATCCCTCGGTCTCAGGCGATCCCCGGCCTCAGCCTCCCAGGTAGCTGGGATTACAGGCATGTGCCACCATGCCCAGCTATTTTTTGAGACTAGGTCTCGCTATGTTGCCCGGGGCGGGTTTGGAACCCATGGGTTAAAGTGATTCTTAACCTTGGCCTCCCTTCCTAGGCTGGGATTAAAGGCGCACGCTATTGCGCCCGGCCTTGCATAAACTGCTTTTGTAGCAAAGAACGGAAAGAATGTTTGCTTCTGTCCAATCTGCTAAAAGAGGGAAAAGATGTCCGAAGCCATGTGCAGTGTCCCCAAAGGGCGTCCATACTGGGTGCTGTTCCGCTGCAAGGTGACCGTCCATCAAGCTCCGAAACCCCAGGTGTGACCAGGCTCTTTTGAGCGGCATGATGAAGAGTCACGCTTCCGACCCGTTAGGAATGAGGAAAAGAATGTACAGAATCAAAACACTCAGTTCCGTTTCATTACAAGCCAATTATCTTCCCCGTTGCATTGCTGTTTTAATACTTCAGGCTGTACTGGAGAAGGTGCCTCTTGGAACACCCTCAACGATGATTGAAAACAAACTTGAAGAAGTCGAGTTCCCGTCAGGATGGTTATGTGGGTGTTTCATAAAGAGATGAATAAAACCTGCTCGATGAATAAGACCCCCAACTCAGCGGGGTCTCGGGGGCAGAGTCTGGTGCTTGGCGCCATATGCAAAAAGTTAAGTAGCTCTGGCCCACGCCCAACACTAGCAACGCAATAATGATGTGCTCCAGGCCGCCCCGCTTAGCACAGCCCCCAGAAGAAAATGGTCAGCGTTGCTCTCGGCGTTTTTACTCCGTTTCTCAGCCATTGCCGTGGCAGCACTGGCAACCACAGGTAAAGCGAAGTAGTTGTGAGCGCTCGGGGAAGTGGACGGCCCCGCTGTAAAGCCATCCAAGCAGACGTCACTGCTCCATAAGCTGTTTTGTTCTTCTAATATTCAAGGGAAACACGAGTGACCCCTTCAAAATAATCAGGGCCGTCAGAGCCCCATTTGGGGTTGGAAAAGTTTTCTGAAACATTCAG
Organism: Uropsilus gracilis; assembly: GCA_004024945.1. Classification (NCBI taxonomy): domain Eukaryota; kingdom Metazoa; phylum Chordata; class Mammalia; order Eulipotyphla; family Talpidae; genus Uropsilus; species Uropsilus gracilis. The sequence continues at coordinate 60,266 of PVHY01007612.1, forward strand.
TCTTCCTTGTTGGGTTGAGGCTAGGTTGTCTGCCGAGTGGCAGTTCGCAGCCGTGGTGTCAGCCATCTGCCGAGATGCTGCCCGGAGCCCCCCCTCCCCCCGCCCGCTCAGCCCGGCTTGGGGCTTGTACGTGCTGTAAAGTTTATTGAAGCGTTTTTACATTAGCCTTTGACCACGGTGGTCATTTTATTGTACCGTATGCAATTAAGCAGGAAGCGTGTAAAAGCCCGACAGGATAGGGGTCTCCTTGGCCTCTGCTGAAGGCCCTGCTGCGACTGCCCGGGTTACCCTGGGCAGCAGAACGGGCGCTGTCCTCGTGTCATGCCTGCTGCGATGTGATCGCTGATGCTGGGTGTTTTCTCACCCGGTCGTCCTTGTCTATCGACACTGTAGACAGCACCTCAGCAACGGAGACGAGTGCTTTGGAAGAGGCAAAGGAATCAGATCGGAAATAAAAGGAGCTAGGGAAGCAAGACCACCTGGAAAGTTTCCAGGGTAAAAGATACCAAAATGGCTCTCCCCACGATCTTATGGACAGGCTTCCTCCCAATATGCTAAGGACCCCAGTTGTGACCGGCTGAAGTCACAGAGTGAACCCTGTGTGCAAGGATGCCCGGACGCGTGCCTGTGCCATGCTAGTGTCCCGCTGGGGGGCCAATCTTCAGCGCCCGGGTTGCCTTTCCCAGGCCTAACCCTGGGAAAAGTCTTCTTTGAGGTTTGTTCTTCTGGCATTCCTTCCTTAGCCCTCCAGCATTCCTTCTTTCCGAGGCTTCTTGTCTACCCGCCTGGCCTCTCTCTGGGGGTAGCTGAAGTCTGAAGTGAATTCTAGGCTTCTTGGGTCCAGAGCTCAGAATGACCCTCCTTTGGTGGCACCAAGCTTTCCAGCCTGGCAGGGGCGCTGCCCAGAGTGGTGAGTTGACCACAGCTGCGCAAGGAGAAGGCAAGGTGTGAATGTGTCGCACGGGTGTCCCGTGTTACTGAAGGGTCTAGGGATGTTTCCCCCGGTCTTGTATAGTGGGGGGCAGGGAGGGGCACGCCATAGCTCGACTTCTCCAAACACGCACGCCCCTCTGTGAGACACGTTACTTTCTGCTTTGCGCTGGCCTTGTCCAGCCTGCCAGTCCTGCCAGTGAAAATGCCCACAGGTCTAAATCAGAAGTGTGCCTGGAGATCCTGGGCACCCCCGGTGCAAATCAACTGAGATCAGTTTCTACAACGGTCAGGCCACGTGTAAGTCCTCAGCCGTGAGCAGGCGGGGGCCAGGCGGAGCTCCCAAACTGGAGAGTGTTGAGCAGGATTCATAGACGCCTCTGGCCTGGGAAGATCAGGACGTGCTATGCGAGTGTGCATGGGTTGCTGGGGATCTGCAGCGGAGCATTCCTTCCCAGGGAGAGGTTTTATTGTCAAAGAGGGGCGAACAGAGCGTGAGGGCAGCTTCTCAGTGTGGTGAGGGCCTCGGTACCTGGAGAGCGAAAGCGCTCGCCTTTGACTTGCAAACCCGCTCTAAGGGCCGGAGCCCCCAGGAAGCACGGGCACCCAGCCCTCTACCAAGAACTGGCGGAGGAGACTCCGCAGAGGCAGGAAACACCTTGACAGCGCCGTCATGTGGGGCTGGGAAAAGCTTCTCTTCGTGTGGAGATTGATGGCTGGAGCGGGGAGAGAGGAGAGCTGGGCCCAAGACCAGGGAGATGTTTTCAGCATCAGCCAGCTGCAGGGCGAAACAGGCTTCCTTTCCCCTACGTGTTCGTCCAAGCATCGTAAATCCGCAGCCCGTTCCTAACCCACATCCTGCAGGAGGCAGCCAGAGGTGCAGCCCCATCCTGCGCCAAAGCCAGCGTGCGAGGCCTGCAGCTGCTCCGAATCCCCGCGGGGAGTCCGCGCTGCCGGGGCCTTGCTCGGGAACGGGGCCCCGAGTCGGCCGTGCTCACCCCTCACCTGTGGGTTCTTGCCCCCGGGGAGGGCTTTCTTGGCTCCCCTGTGGGAAGTGAGGCCAGAGTCACCAGCCTTTGCTGGCCTCCCTGCTGGGCCATGCCCCTCCCTGCCCTGGGGCTGCAAAGTCTCCGTGGCCTGCTCGTGATGTGGCTGCTCGTGATGTGGCGTGGCGGCAGTCACCGGGCACAAAGGGGTCATGGGAGCTGTCAGGCCTTGGCACACCTCCTCTTGCCTCTGGCTCATCCTGTTGCTCACCCAGTTTACCAAAGTGAGTCCCACGGGGACTCCGTGCACCCCCCTAGAGGGAGCAGCAGCTGTAGTCACTAGGCCCGACTCCAGTGCAGGGAGAGGAACTGAGGCACAGGTGGGATACGCTGTGAGGCCAACTTCCTGCATGTCGTTCCGGTCTCTCCAGACCCGCTGGGAGTCTCAAATTGATGATATCCTAAGTGCGTGATCCTGGGGGTGCAGCTGGCTGGGAATCTGGGGTTGCTTGCTGCCTTCTGCGTTCTCTTCCATGGCCCAGAACACACGCAGGCATTTCCAGGACATAAGCTCCCGGACATACTCACCTTTGAGGCTCTTAGTCCTGGACAGAAGTTGCCGTGTAATCCTTCTCCGTGGGTTTCCCATCAAGGCACACAGTTGCGTATAATAGGGCGCCGGCTTGGCTGCGCAGTAGGTGACCCCAGCATGTGAGGCAGCAGGTTGGCACCACACGCCCACCACTAACTCACAATCGGGGCCCAGCGCCTGTGCTGGTACCACAAGCGCGTGCTCTGCTCGGCTCTGCAGGTCTGTGCAACTCGGCCGACAGCTGGATGATCGTGCCCAACATCAAGCAGAACCACTACACGGTGCATGGGCTGCAGAGTGGCACCAAGTACATCTTCATCGTCAAGGCCATCAACCAGGCGGGCAGCCGCAGCAGCGAGCCCGGGAAGCTGAAGACAAACAGTAAGTGGCCCCCTCTGTCCGCCTCTCCGCGGCCTCTGCCCCCTTCCTCTTCCTCTCCTCTGTCTCAGGCATCGCTGACAGCCTCGAAAAGCAATTCAAGAACCAGCCGGGGGTTGTGGATTTGGCGCATGGGCCCCTTGAGGGCTATGAGGCCCCGAACCTCTCTGCATTTCAGACTTCACTTTTTAAATACATAGTCCCAGTGGGGTCCCGGTGGGAATCAGAATACTTGTGTGATCACATTCTATATGGGAGTTCGCGAGCTTTTTCTGTAATGAGCCAAATATTTGGGGCTCTGCGGGTCGTATGGTCCTGGTCACAGTGACTCGGCTCTGTCATATTGCACCAACAGCCATAGCTAACACATAAGCTAACAGGCACAATAAAACTTGATTGACAAGGAGACAGTAGACAAACAGACATAAGCTAATGGGCACAATAAAACTTTATTGACAAGCAGACAGAGACAAGCAGATAGTAAGCCAACGGGCACAGTGAAACTTTATTGGCAAACAAACAGACGGTAGACTGGATTTGATCTGCAGGCTGAAGTTCGACAAACGCCGGTGAGTACAGATATTACAGTGAATTCATTTACTTTAGTAAACTGTGAAGTTGTTCCTTGAACTAATTTTCCTCGTTGAAGCAAAAGCCGTGAACTCAGCCAGAGCCAGGGGGGGTTTACCTGAGAACTGCGCTAGAGGCACTGGTGGATGTGCGTGCTGAGGGTGCAGGGGCTCAGCTGGCTCCGTGCATGCCGGCTGACGGGCTGCCTGAGGCAAGCGGCTGTACGTAGCCCACCGTGAGGAGGCTAAGCTTCCAGGTGGCTCTAAGAGGCTGCTGGTCTTCCCTGGAAGAAGAGCAAGCAGAGTTCAGCCTTCACCTTCAACGCCGACGTCTTGATAGAATTTCCTCCTAATCTTCCCATGGGTGTCCCATTATTTTTACACACATTCTGTCTCCCACCCTCAAAAGTAGAAATATTTTAAGCAAAACTGACTTCATACTCAGCTTACCTTAGTTCACACTTTAGCCCTCATACTTGCAGCTCAGTCCTAAGGACTTATTTTTTTTTACAAGATAAACCAAGATTTATAGAGAAATAAAGTTGATGACATTGGAAACATGAAGTTTATTACGTTGGAAACAGCACAGCAGAAATATTAAGAATGTTTGCTAAGTATCGTTTCATTCTTAGAAGTCTCCTTTTCTAAATGCATTTCATATTGATGTTGCAAGCTAAGAAGCTGAAATGACAAGCCAGAGTTAAAGTACACTTACCAGCCAACAGGTCTGACGGAAAACTCACGCCCTGCTCAGCACTTCAGTATTTTTTCAGTTCCTTGCTTTGCCTTGACGTGGCCAGAAGTCTAAGAAGGGGGGTCAACAAAACACAACTGCCCATTTTTGGTAAATAAAGTTCTGTTGGCACGCAGCCACCTCCATTCCCTTCCGTGTCGTCTACGGCTGCTCCCGAGCAACAGAGGCAGAGTTCCGTAGGTACAGGGGAGACCGCACGGCCTGCCTAGCTGAAAGTGCTTACTAGCTGGCCCCTTGCAGAAAAGGCTGCTCCCTAACTTCAAAGAAAGAATTTTAGAGGTGCTGGGGTCCCATTTGCATCAGGAAGAAAACTGGAAGTCCTCCGGCCTGCGTGCATGTGACTCAGCGCTTAAGCGGAGCTGGCTGTGTGGGGTTCTCGATCAGGTCACGCATTGTCACGGAGGAACGAACTACACCTTTTCCTGGGGTCTGAGAGCTGTGTACTGCACAGAAGCGCCCCGGTGCGTGGGGAGTTTGGACATCACGGTGCTCGCATCATCATTTCCTGCCTCTAAATGCCTTGAACCTGAAGTGCTGCTGCGTGATAGACAGTCCTTGCAACCGATGATGAACTGTCAAAGACGCACAGCTGTGACAGGACATTCGTGTGTCTGTGCCCAGCTTTTATGCTGGGTGAATCTTCAAAACACATGCACTGTTTGTAAGTTAAATAGTACCCTATGACACAGAAAACACACACACATACACACACACTCTCCTGGGGGTAGAAAACCCAGGTGTTACTCTCCGATTTTCCCCCGATCTTGTGGGCTGAAAATACACAATTTTATGACCAGTCTCAGCTTATGAGAGTCATGTTGACTTTGGCACAGTGTCAGCATCGTGGAAGCCTTTAGATTATGCTGTAGATTCCAGTCAGCAAGTTCGACTCGCTTGCTTCCCACTCTGAAGTCCACCGTGTAGGGACACATCTGAGTTGGATGGAACATGAAAATGGTTGAAAATGAAGTCTTCATTTTCTCCCTGTTGGGAAGCTCTCAACCAGCATGTACCTGAGATGCTCGTCCATGCAGCTGGGATCCATGAAAATAACTTAAACCACATGTTCCAGTTGACCCTTGCCCGTGCTATTTTGGAATAGTTAGCGTAGCTCCTCTGGCCCCTGTCTTGGAGCTGACGGGTGGGAGCGCATGAAGGCAAGGGCATGTTCATACTCGGTATTTTACAGTGCATGTTGACTCTAATTCTGAAAATATGTCATTGGTCATGTGAAAATGAACAGTCTTTTCCCCCTTCCCCTTTGTGTTTTATGCATCTGTCTCCAGGCCAACCATTTAAACTGGACCCCAAGTCTGCACATCGCAAGCTAAAGGTGTCCCATGATAACCTGACGGTGGAACGTGATGAGTCATCGTCCAAGAAGAGCCACACACCTGAACGCTTCACCAGCCAAGGCTGCTACGGAGTAGCTGGAAACGTGTTTATCGATAGTGGCCGCCACTACTGGGAAGTAGTCATAAGTGGAAGCACATGGTAGGCAGTTACACTCGTGTCCTCCAGTCATAACAGGCACATCTCGTCCTGTGCTTTGTTGGAGCATGAAGCCGTAGCCGGCTCCATCTGGAAAGCAATACGCACAGCAGTTTTACCGGTCGCTGCTACGGGGCTGCTGCTGCGTGACAGCCCCTCTGAGCTCAGTGGCCGCAGACTCACTGGCGGTTGCTCACTGACGTGCACCTGCGGGTGAGCTGCCCAAAACTAACCCCAGCTGGCCTTGGCCTTAAGCTGGCTTGAACGCAGCGCTGCTCTGTGTGTCTCTTCGTCCTTTCTGAGCCCGTGGTTTTCCTGGGCCACGTCCTTCTCAGGGGCCCAAAGCACAAGCCCAGCGATCTGCGCGTGCCCAAGCCTCCGCTACCCGGGTCTCCTGATTCTCACTGGCCACGCCCATGACGAACCAGGGGTGCAGGGCAGTCGATGCCTCCCAGGGGAATGGGGGGAGGGAGTGAACATTGGTCAAGCTACCAGCTAACCAGTCACTCAGCCAGGAAATAGCTCGTCTTAAGCCCCCCCCCCACCGCCACACGCCCTC
>PVHY01007613.1:0-66305 GCA_004024945.1 Uropsilus gracilis
ATGATAATATCAAAAGATGCAGAGAAAGCATTCAGCGAAGTCCAGCATTCATTCATGATAAAAGATTTCGAAAATTGAGGATCAAAGGAACATACCTCAACAAAATAAAAGCCATCTATACAAACCTACAGCAAACATCATCCTAAATGGGGAATAATTAAAATCATTTCAGTTAAGATCTGGAACCCAGGCAAGGATGCCCACTCTCTCTACTACTTTTTAACATTGTACTATTGGTAGTTCTAGCTAGGGCAATAAGGTAAGAAAAAGACATAAAGGGGATACAAATAGGGAAAGAAGAATTGAAGCTATCATTATACAGATATTATGATTCTCTTGTAGAAAAACCCAAAAAATCCACAGAAAAACTACCAGTTTAGTAAAGTAGTCGGTTACAAAATCAACACATAGAAGTCAGTAGCTTTCCTATAAGCAAAAAGTCAAGCAGAAGAACAAGAAATTAGCTGGGCATGGTGGCTCATGCCTGTAAGCTGCAGCCTATGAAGTGGCTGGGGCTAGGGATCACGGTTTGAGTCCCGCTCAGGGCAACACAGTGAGACCTAGTCCCAAAAAATAGCTGGGCATGGTGGCACGTGCCTGTAATCCCAGTTACCTGGGAAGTTGAGGCTGGGGATTGCTTGAGTCAGTGGTACCTCAGGCAATGTGAGCCTGCGGTTCCATGGGCAAATAGCAAGACCTAGTCTCAAAAGAAAAAAAAAGAACAAGAAATTTTTAAAAAGTCCCATTTGCCATTGCACCAAAAATTATTAAATACTGGGAATAAACCTAACAAAATGCATGAAAGAAAACTGTAAAACACTGCTAAGAGAGATAAAGACATAAAGAAATGGAAAGACGTACCCTGCTCATGGATTGGAATAATTAACATCATCAAAATGGCAATACTACCAAAAGCAATCTACAGATTCAATGCAATCCCTATAAAATTTCATTGACATCCTTTAAAGAGATAGAACAAAAATTACTGAAATTCATATGGAATAACAAAAGACCTCAAATATCAAAAGGTCTCCTGACCAAAAAAAAAAAAAAAAAAGAGAATGGCAGTATAATTATTCCAGATCTCAAACTATATACTACAAAGCCATAGTAATTAAAACGGTATGGTACTGGTACAAAAACAATCAGACCAATGGAACAGAATTGAGTTCCCTGAAATAAAATCACACACATATAGTCAAGTAATCTTTGACAAAAGTGTGAAAAACTTACATAGGAACTAGGACAGCCTCTTCAATAAATGGTGCTGGAAAAACTGAACCAAGAAATGCAAAAAAAAATGAAACAAGACAGCTCCCTCACACCATGTACAAAAACCAACTCAAATGGATAAAAAATCTGGACGTAAGACCAGAAACAAAAAACCACCACATATAGGATAACAGGCAAAATCCTTCATGAATTACACTTCAGAAATCTCTTTCTGGACACATCTACAGCTAGCAAAAAAAAAATGAAGGAAAGCATGAACAGATGGGACTACATCAACCTAAAAAGCTTCTGTACAGCAAAAGAGACATTAGACAATACAGAAATAAACCCAACTTACTGGGAGAAAATTTTTGCCCTCTAGGAAAGTGATTAGGGTTTGATAACAAAGATCCACAAGGAATTCACACACTCAGCAAAAACAAAACAAGAAGTCCGTTCAAAACATGGGGAGAAGAACTAAAAGAACACTTCTCCAAAGAAGAAATACAAATGGCCAGCAGGCACATGAAAAAAATGCTCAATGTCACTAGTAATCAGAGAAATGAAAATCAAAACTGCAATGAGATACCACCTTACACCAGTAATAATGGCTCACATCAAAAAAAAAAAAAAACCAACAAGCAAAAACAAAAACAAAAACAAAAAAAACAGGCAACAAGTGCTGCTGTGGATGTAGAGAGAAATTAACACTCTTACACTGCTGGTGGGAATGTAAATTGGTCTGGCCACTATGGAAAGGACCCTCAAACTAATGAAAATATGACTACCATTTGACCAAGCAATCACTCTTCTGGGAATCTACCCAAAGGGGACCTCAATTCTTATAAAAAGGGACACCTGTACTCGAATGTTTATTGCAGCACTATTTATAGTTGTAAGAATATGGAAACAACCCAACTGTCCCAAAATAGATGAATGGATGAAAAGGATGTGTATACACACACACACACACACACACACACAGAATGGAATATTATATATCAATTAAAAATAACAAATTTGATGAAGTTGAAATAACATGTATGCACCTAGAAGAAATCATATTAGCCGAAAGAAGTCAGAAAGAAAAAGACAGAAACCAAATGTATTCACTAATTTATGAAACATAGGAAAAACAAACAAAAGTCAGGAGGAAAAATCAAAGCAAGCCAACAGCAAAACTAAAGTACACAACTGGGGCTGGGGGGAGGTGAGGAGGAGGGATCAGAGTGGCAGGGTGGGGTGGTGATGGGCAAACCTCGGGCAATTCAAAGATGTGAAATATATGTATATATAAATAAGTTAATTGGAAAAAATAATTATTATGGCTTTTTGATATAATTTGAAATCTGGGATTGTAATACCTCAATTCTCTCTTCTTTTGACCAGGAGAATTGTGGATATTCAAGGTCTATGCTATTCCATATGAATTTCAGCGACCTTTGTTCTATTTCCTTAAAGAATGTCATTGGAATTTTATTGAATCGCAAGATTGTTTTTGGTAGAAAGGCCATTTTGATAATGTTAATTCTTCCAGTGCATGAGCAAGGATTATCTTTCTATGTTTTAATGTCTCTATTTCTTTTAACAATGTTTTTTATTTTTGAAATCTGCTTTGTCTGCTTTAAGAATGGCTACCCATGCGTTTTTAGGGGGTCCATTTGCTTGTAGAATTGTTTTCCATCCTTTTACCTTCAATCTATGCTTATCTTTTGATCAGATATGTTTCTTGGAGGCAGCAGAATATTGGGTTCTGTCTTTTATTCCAGTCTGCAACTGTGCCTTTTGACTGATGAGTTTAGCCCATTGACATTTAGAGTAATTATTGATGTTGGAGGTTCTAACATTGGGTTCCTGGTGGTCATTTGGGGTTCTGTTTTAGTTTCTTCTTCCTTTTTAAAAAATTATTTGCTCTTTTTATTCTTCTGTGGGTTTCAGTCTTAGGGTTTCTTGCAGAAGTTCTTGGAGTGGGGATTTGGTGGTAGCAAATTTCTGGAGGCTTTGTTTGTCTGAGAAGGTTCTAATTTTTCCTTCATAAAGAAAGGACTGTTGCTAGGTAGAGTATTCTTGGCTGGCATTTTTTGTCTTGGAGTGTTTTGAAGATGTGAACCCATTTTCTCCTTGCTTGGAGTGTCTCTTCTGAGAAATCTGAAGTCAGGCTAAGGAGTTTTCCTTTGTAGGTTATCTGTTTCCTCTCTCTTGCTATTCTCATAATTTTTTCTTTATCTTTGGCTCTTGAAAATTTTACTATGATGTGTATTGCTGTTTTTTCTTTTCATTAAAGTAGTTTGGTGTCCTTTTAACTTCCTGTATGTCTATTTTCATTTCTTCAGATTTGGGAAATTCTCCTCCACTATTTCCTTGAAAAGACTTTCGGATCCTATGTCTTTCTCTTCTTCTGGGATTCCAATTACTCCTATATTTGTTTACTTTAAGGTATCTGACAGATCTCTGATTTTTTTCTTCTGTCTTCTTACTTTGTTTTTCTCTTTATTTCTCTTTCTTCATCCTCTGTGCTGATTCATTCTTCTATTTCTTCTAATTCTATCTTCTATTTCTTCTAATCTGCTTTCTAGGCTTTCCCCTGCATTTTTGAGCTCTTCTATTACCCTCTTATACACTGTATCTCCTGCAGCTTTTCTTATTTAGGACTTCAACTTCATTCTTCTGTTCATCAGTGATATTGCTCATTTTGCTGCATTCTTTTCTATATTTTTCTGCTACTTGTTTTAGTTCATTGAAAGCTTCTCACCCCTTGCTTTCCCTTTTCCCCCCATCTTCCCTGGCCTCTTTGAGTGCTCTTATCACATTGATTCTGAATTCTTTGTCTGACATATAAAACATTTCTTCCATGTCATTGATGTTGGTTTCTGCAGATTGTTTATCCTTTGTTGGTGAGTTATTTTCCTTAGGGCTTGCTTGGGTATTTGTATTCCTCCTCCTTCCTGTGTTTCCTTTTGGACTTGCTCTACATGTTGAGTGACTACTGCTCTAGTATTAGATGGCATATTGGAGCCTATCTAGTTGTGGTTAATTCTACCTTTGTGCTTTTGCTGCTGTGGTGATTATATCCTGTTTCCATTAGCTATTTTGGGGGATAAATTCCTTTTTAGAGAATGAATGTAGTGAGTAGATGTGGTTTCTGTCTGTCTTCTTTTTCCATTGTTCTCCCTCTTTCAGATTGATGGGTCTTAAATATTTTTTAGTGCCTCCGAGCATCTAGGACTTGTCATATAAACCTTTTTGACTGGGGTGTCTTGACACTCGGGTAGTGAGTGTCCTTGGTTCTCTAGTCTGCCACTGTATGGCACCAGTGCTTCTGGACTGCTGGGGTGTGAGCTCTTTGCCACCAAGTTGTATTTCCCTGGGCCAGTAAAACTCAGTCCGTGCCTTAGTCTGAATAGCAGAGGCCTATTCAGTTGCAAAATTCATGACCCCACCCTATCTCCCAGGTGCATTACCTTTTCAACTGGAAGTAGTCGGGTGTTGGCTGGAGCCTTCACCTGAGCCCCACCAGGATGCAGGGGTGTGAGCTCTTTGCTGTCAAGTTGTATTTCCAATATTTTATACTTCTCTTTGTATTGATATTTCATGTCTTTTGTTAGGTTTATTCACAGCTATTTAATTTTCATTGGTGCAATGCAAATTGAGTGGCTTTCTTAATTTCTTCTTCTGCCTGATGTTTTAAATATTAGAATGCCACTGATTTTTGTGTGTTGATTTCTTATCTAGCTAACTTAGCAAACTGGTTTATTATTTCAATTAGTTTTTGAAATTTTTTGGATTTTTGGATTTTTTTGGTTCTCTACATAAAGTATCATATCATCTGCATATAATGATTGCTTCTTTATATTTTCTTTCCTTATTTGCATTCTTTTTATGTCTTTCTCTTGCCTTATTGCCCTAGTCATAATTTCCAGTCCTATGCTGAAAAGTAGTGGTGAGAGTGAGCATCCTTGCCTGGTTCTAGATCTTAATGGGAATAATTTCAGTTTTTCTCCATTAAGGATGATGTCTGCAGTGGGTTTGTCATAAATGGCTTTTATTATATTGAGATAAGTCCTTTATTCCTATTTCTTCAGAGGCTTTCATCATGAAAGGGTGCTGATTATATCAAATGCTTTTTCTGCATCTATTGATATGATCATATGATTTTTGGTTTTCTTCTTGTAACTGTGATGAATTATATTGGCTGATTTTCAAATGTTGAACCATCCCTGGGCCCCTGGGATGAATCCCATATGGTCATGATGAATATTTCTTTTTATGCTGCTGGATTCTATTTGCCAGGATTTTTGTTTAAAGATTTTGTGTCTCTGTTCATTAGGGAGATTGGCCTATAGTTTTCTTTCTTTGTACTATCTTTGTTTGGCTCTGGTATTAGTGTATTGTTTGCCTCATAGAATGTACTTAGTAGTTTTCCTTCTTGCTCGATTGTTTAGAATGTTTTAGTGATACTGGGATTATCTCTTTTTTGGATGTTTGGAAGAATTCATTTGTGAAACCCTCTGATTCCGGGTTCTTGTTTTCAGGAAGCATTCTGCTAACTGCTTCAATTTTGCTGCATATTTAGGTTCTCGATTTCTTCTTTGTTCAGTTTTTTTTTAATACAAAGCAGTATTTTATTTAATTTTTAAATTTTATTTTATTTTAATAATTTATTTATATATATTTCACATCATTTCAGTCCTTGGGGGTAACCCACCACCTCCCCTCCCCACCCACTCCAGCTTGTCCCCTCTCTTCCCTTGTGTAGTTTCATTTGGTTGACCATATTAGTGAAACCATTTGGTTTCTGTCCCTTTCTATCTGACTCATTTCTGCTAGTATGGTTTCTTCTAGGTGCATCCAGGTTTCCATAAATTCATCAAATTTGTCATTTTTAATTGATGAGTAATACTCCATGGTGTATATATACCACATCTTTTTCATCCACTCATCTGTTCTGGGGCATTTGGGTTGTTTCCATGACCTTGCAATTATAAATAGTGCTGCAATAAACATCCGAGCACAGGTGTCCTTTTGTACCTACATTGAGGTCTCCTTTGGGTAGATTCCCAGAAGTGTAACTGCTGGGTCAAATGGTAATTCCATTTTCATTAGTTTGAGGGTCCTCCATACTGCTTTCCATAGTGGCTGGATGAGTTTACATTCCCACCAGCAGTGTAAGAGTGTTCCTTTCTCTCCACATCCACGCCAGCACTTGTTGTTGCCTGTTTTTTTGATGTGGGCCATTCTTACTGGTGTAAAGTGGTATCTCATTGTGGTTTTGACTTGCATTTCTCTGATTGCTAGTGACATTGAGCAATTTTTCATGTGCCTGTTAGCCATTTGTATTTCCTCTTGGAGAAGTATCTTTTCAGTTCTTCTTCCCACTTTTTGATTGGGCATTTTGTTCTGTTTTTGTTTAGTTGTATGAGTTCCTTGTGGATCTGTGTTATTAATCCCTTATCACTCTTGTTGAGGGCAAAAATTTTTTCCCATTTGGTTGGGCTTCTTTTAGTTTTTTCTTTTGTCTCTTTTGCTGTACAGAAGCTTTTTAGTTTGATGTAGTCCCATCTGTTTATGTTTTCCTTCAATTTTTTTGCCTTCTGCAGATGATTCCAGAAAGGGATTTCTGAATCATAATTCATGGAGGGTTTTGCCCAAGTTTTCCTCTATGTATGTTATGGTTTCAGGTCTGATATCTAAGTCTTTTATCCATTTTGAATTAATTTTTGTACATGGTGTGAGAGAGTTGTCTTGGTTCATTTTTTTGCATGTCTTAGTCCAGTTTTCCCAGCACCATTTGTTGAAGAGGCTATCTTTTTTCCAATGTAAGCTTTTCACTCCTTTGTCAAAGATTAATTGGCTATATATGTGTGGCTTTATTTCCGGACTCTCAATTCTGTTCCATTGGTTTGGTTGTCGGTTGTTGTACCAGTACCATGCCGTTTTAAGTATTATGGCTTTGTAGTATAGCTTGAAGTCTGGAATAGTTAGGCCTCCATTTTCTCTTTTTTTGGAGAGGAGGTTTTTTGATATTCAAGGTCTTTTGTTATTCCATATGAATTTTTGTAATTTTTGTTCTATCTCTTTAAAGAATGTCATTGGAATTTTTAAGGGGATTGCATTGAATCTGTAGATTGCTTTTGGTAGGATGGCCATTTTGATGATGTAAATTCTTCCCATCCATGAGTAAGGAATGTCTTTCCATTTCCTTGTGTCTTCTTCTCTTTTAGTAGCATTTTAAAGTTTTCTTTGTATAGTTCTTTTACGTGATTTGTTAGGTTTATTCCCAGGTATTTAATTGTTTTTGGTGCGATGGTAAGTGGGATGACTTTTTAAATTTCTTCTTCTTCTGTTTGGCTTTTTGTGTATAGGAAGACTACTGATTTCTGTGTGTTGATTTTGTAGCCGGCTACCTTACTGAACTGGTTTATTGTTTCACGAAGTTTTTCTGTGGATTTTTTGGGGTTTTCTACATATAGAATCATATCATTTGCATATAATGATGGCTTCAGTTCCTCTTGTACTATTTGTATCCCTTTTACATCTTTCTCTTGCCTTATTGCCCTGGCTAGAACTTCCAATACAATGTTAAAAAGTAATGGAGAGAGTGGGCATCCTTGCCTAGTTCCAGATCTTAACTGGAATGATTTTAGTTTTTCACCATTTAAGATGATGTCTGCTGTAGGTTTGTCATAGATGGATTTTGTTCTGTTGAGGTAAGTTCCTTTGATGCTTTTTATGCTTCAATTTCACTGCTTGTGATTGGATTATTTAGACTCTCTATTTCTTCTTTGTTCAATTTTGGGTAGTTGTATTTTTCCAGGAATTTGTCCATCTCATCCAGGTTGTTGTATCTGTTTCCATATAGATGTTCATAGTAGTCTCTGATTATCCTTTGGATTTCTTTGTGTCTGTGGTGATTTCTCCTTTCTTGTTTGTGATTCTATTTGGGTATTTTCTTTTGTTTGTGAGCTTTGCAAGGGGTTTGTCAATTTTATTTATTTTTTCAAAGAACCAGCTCTTAGTTTTGTTGATCTTCTGGATAGTCTTTTTGGTCTCTATGTTATTTATTTCTTCTTTTATTTTTATTATTTCTTGTTTTCTTCTGGGCTTTGACTTTTCTTTTTGTTCTCTTACTAATTTTTCGAGTTGGGATATGAGGTTTTTTTCTTTGGATATTTTCTTGGTTTTTGATATGGGCCTGTATTGCTATGAACCTTCCTCTTAGATATGCTTGTGCTGAGTCCCAAACATTTTGGAATGTTGTGTCTTCTTTGTCATTTGTTTTGAAGTAAGTTTTAGTTTCCTGTTTAATTTCTTCCGTTACCCATTCTTCGTTTAGTAGTATATTGTTCAGTCTCCATGTACTAGACACTCTTCTTGCTTTCTCTTCATTGTTAATTTCTAGTTTGATACATTTATGATCAGAGAAAAAAGTTGGTGTAGGTTTTCCTTGTGTCCTAATATGTGGTCAATTTTAGAGAAGGATCCATGTGCATTTGAAAAGAAGGTGTATTCCCTTTTTGGGGGGTGTAGTGTCCTGTAGATATCTATTAGGTCCATTTGGTCTAGGTCTTCCTTTAAAACTTTTGTGTCCTTGTTTAGCTTTTGTTTTACTGATCTGTCTTTTGTTGAGAGTTGGGTGTTAAAGTCTCCTATGACATATGTGTTTTCACCAATATTTTTTTCAGTTCTGCTAGTAGCTGTCTTATGAATCTTGGTGGTCCCTCATTTGGTGAATATATGTTGATAATTGTTAAGTCTTTTTGGTGAGTTGAACCACTACCACTAGGTAGTGTCCGTCTTTATCCTTTGTCACTTTTTTTTTGAAATCTGTTTTATCTGCTGTAAGAATGGCTACCCCTGCCTTTTTCTTGGGACTGTTTGCTTGTAGAATTGTTCTCCATCCTTTCACTTTCTGTCTATGCTTATCTTTAGGGGTTAAATGTGTTTCCTGGAGACAGCAGAATGTTGGGTTCTCTCTTTTGATCCAGTCCGCAACTCTGCATCTTTTGATTGATGAGTTTAGACCATTGCCATTTAGAGTGACTATTGATGTGTGGAGGTCTAGTGTTGGTTTTCTAGCAGTCATTTTGAGTTCTGCTTTGGTTTCTTGTTATATATATTCTATTTATTCATCTGAGAGTTTTGATCCTGAGGCTTCTTCCAATATTTCTTGGAGTGGGGTTTGGTGATAGCAAATTTTTGAGACTTTGTTTGTCTGAGAAGGTTCTAATTTTTCCTTCATACAAGAAGAACAGCTTTGCAGGGTAGAGTATTCTTGGCTGGCACTTTCTGTCTTGGAGTTTTTTGAATATGAGGTTCCATTCTCCTTGCTTGGAGTGTCTCTACAGAGAAATCTGAGGTCAGTCTAATGGGTTTTCCTTTGTAGGTTACCTGTTTCCTCTCTTTAATCATCTTCATAATTTTTTCTTTATCTTGAACTCTTGGGAGTTTTACAACTATGTGTCTTGCTGTGGTTTTTCTTTCATTGAAGTAGTTTGGTGTCCTTTTTGCTTCCTGTATGTCTATTTTCATTTCATTCTTCAAGTTTGGGAAGTTCTCTTCTATTATTGTTTTAAAAAGCCTATCATTTCCTATGTCTTTCTCTTCTTCTGGGATTCTGATTACTTTTATATTTCCTTTCTTTAAAGTACCTGATAGATTTCTGATTTTTTCCCACTATCTTCTTATTTTTTTTATCACTCTCTTTTTCTCTCTTAGTTCTCTCTACTTCTGTGTCTTCCAGTGTGCTGATTCATTCTTCAATTTCTTCTAGTCTGCTTTCATGGCTTTTCCCCATATTTTTGATGTCTTCTATCGCTCCTCTTATATACTGCATCTCCTTCATTTTCTTATTTAGGGTTTCAATCTTGTTCATTTTGCTACATTCCTTTTTATAGTTTTCTACTTCTCTTAGCTCATTGACTGCTTTTATCATTCTGTGTCTGAATTCTTTATCTGACATAAAGGGCATTTCTTCGATTTCATCCATGTTGGTTTCTGGAGGTTGTTTTTCCTTTAGAGATGGATTATTTCCCTTTGGGCTCATTTGAGTATTTGTATTTTTCTTCCTTCCTGTGTTTTCTCTTCGGGTTTGCTCCACATATTGTGCAACGACTGCTCTAGTATTGGTTGGCATGTTGAAGAATAATAGTCTGTGGTGATTTCTGCCCTTGTGCCAGTATGATTTCTTGCTTCTGTTGGCGCCCCCAGAAGTCTCACCTAAAGCCAAAGTTTCCACCAATGCCCCCACCAGCTGTGGGGAGCACCAAAAGTCTCTCTTGGCTCACAGCTGGGGCCTTGCCACCACCCCCCAGGAGGGAGCTGGGCTCAAAGTCTTCCAAGCGATCAGGGAAGGGTCGATCAGATGCCCAGGAGAGTCCCAGAAGTCTCACCTTCTTTGTTCAGTTTTGGGTGCCTTTATTATTCTAAGAATTTGTCCATCTCACCCAGGTTGTTGTATTTGTTTGCATATTATAGATGTTCATAGCAGTCTCTGATCATCTTTTGAATTTCTGCTGTGTGAGTAATAATCTTTCCCATTTCATTTATGATCCTGTTTATTTGAGTTTTCTCTCTTCTTTGTTAGCCATGCTAAGTGTTTATCAATTTTATTTTTTTCGAAGAGCCAGCTTTTGCGTTTGTTTATCTTATGGACTGTCTTTCTGGTTTCAATTTCATTTGTTTCTGCTTTGATTTTTATTATTTCCCATTTCTGCTGGGCTTTGGGTTATTTTGTCACTTTTTCTAGTTCCTCAATTGGGAGATTAGGTTGCTTCTTTGGTTTGTTTCCTGTTTTTTAAAATGAGCCTGTATTACTATGAACTTTCCTCAGAATACTACTTTAGTTGAGTCCCATACATTATGGAATGTTATGTCATCTTTGTATTATGTCTCCATGTATGCTTTAATTTCTTCTTTGATTTCCTCATTTATCCAGAAATCTTTCAGTAGCATGTTGTTCAGTGTTCACGTGATGTACACTCTCTTTATTTCCTTTTCAATTTTAATATCTAGTTTGAGATTTTGTGATTGGAGAAAAAAGTTGGAATTATTTTCATCTTTGTGCATTATTTAAGTCTGCCTTATGGCCTGATATAAGTCAATTTTAGAGACTGATCGATATACATTTGAAAAGAAAGTGTATTCTTTTCTGCAGAGGTGCAGTGTCTTACAAATGTCAATTAGGTCCATTTGGTCTAGATTTTCCTGTAAAGCATTTGTGTCCTTGTGTAGTTTCCGTCTCATTAATCTGTCCTTTGGTGAGAGTGACATGTTAAAATCTCCTACCACATATGCATTATTAATAATGTTCACTTTCAGTCCTGCTAGTAGTTGTCTGATGAATTTTGGTTCTCCCTCATTGGTGAATATATGTTATTGACTGTAATATCTTTCTGGTGAAATAACCCCTTTAAGGCTGGGCACTGTGGCTCGTACCTGTAAACGGCAGCCTAAGAAGCCATGGCGGGGACTGGGGATCATGGTTCAAATCCTGCTTGGGACAACCTAGCCAGACCTAGTTCCAAAAAAATAGCTGGGTGCGGTGGCACATGCCTGTAATCCCATCTATCTGGGAAGCTGAGACTGGGGAATTGCTTGAGTCCATGCTATCCCAGACAACGTGAGCTTGTGGTTCCACAGGCAAAAATAGCAACCCTAGTCTCAAAAAAAAGAAAAGAAAAAGATAAAGCCTTTATCAATGAAACTGAATTGAAAACCCAGAAGTAGAGCCACACACATATCATCAACTAATCTATGGCAAAGGATCAAAGAACATGCACTGGAAAAACTATTACCTCTTCAATAAGTGATACTGGGGAAACTGGGCAGCACTAAGTTCAGCATCATTTACAATCAGGGAACTGCAAATCAGTACCACAATGAGATACCTCATACTGGCAACAAAGATCCATGTTTTAAAATAAACTAACAAGACATAAACTAGCAAAAACAAATGCTGATGAGAATGCAGAGAAAAAGGATCCCTCTTAGATGGCTGGTGGGCTTGCCAACTAGTCCAGTCATTTTGGAAGCTGTGTGGAGGAGTCTTTAAAGAAAATACTAGTAATGCATTATACAAACATCCAGCAATTTCACTTCTGAAATTCTGCCTAAAGGACCCAAAGAATAATTAAAAATAATTTGCATTCTTATGTTTATTGCAGCTTTATTTGCAATACCTAAGATATGGAAATCACCTAAATACTCCAAAATGGACAAATGGATCAAGATGGGGTACATATTTACAATGGAATACAACTCAAATATCAAAAAAGATAAACTCATGCTATCTATTGAAACACGGATGAACCTGGAAGGAATTATGCTAGACTAAATAAGTCAGATCAAGAAGAAAAAATATTGAATGGAGTCATGTATAGGGAAGATAGGAAAACAGCATAAGGTTCAAGAAACAGACAAAACTTTCAGGCAAAGCATATCCCAAGAGGGGGAAGGGGAGGGGTCAGAACAGAGGAGGGAAGATCAGAAGGAATAATAGTGATTTTCATGAGTGCCTCATTAGTGGGAGGATTATAGGAACTAATCACGTGAGAGAAATCAAATGTTACACAAAAGTGAATGACATAAATTTTACTTAATTAAAAATAAGTAAAATTAATCCTTAAAAAAGGTTCATGACAACTATGTGTTTGATTTCCACATTCCTTAGATGACTTTATATAGTGGACAGGTTATAAAAAGTTATAAAAGAACTTTATTCTTATTTTCAGAACTTACTGATTTTATAATGTTATGTTCTATAATAAAGATGGTGATGCTAAAGGTAAATCTCTTTATTGTTTTCCTAAGTACATGTTCTTTTATTTTGAAGCTTACTTTCATTTTAATATTATTTTACAATCATGTTTGAACATTATATGTTCAGGAGCTCCCCAGTTGGGGACTGTTACCACACTACAAAACCACCAAAAGAACCATAGTCACCCTCATGGCCCATTGTTTTCCCTCTCCACTTGGTTTCCTCCCTTAACCCTCTGCTGGGATTCCCTCAATGTTGTAGTCAGAAGAGTCTGACTTTGGTTTTTTTTTTTTTATTTTATGGACCCTTTTTCCCTTTATCTATATTCTATGTGTCAGTGACACTATGCAGTTTTTGTCTTATTCCTTCTGATCCATTTCACTTTGCGTGATCCCCTCCAGTTCCAGCCATTTATCATAAATGCAAGACTCTATCTTTTTATTTTAGGTACATGTACTCTATCACATTTATATTCCATATCACACTGGCCAACTCCCATGTCTGGGGAGCAGTTTTGTGTTTCCATGAATTAGTATTGTAATTTGAGCTGCAAGGAATTAAACTTTGCACGTGTCTTTCTGATGGAGTACATTTGTATTCTCTGGACTATACACCTAGGAGTAGAGTTGCTGTTACATCTAGATCTATATCAAGTTTTTTTTAGTAACCTTCATTGTGTTTTCCATGCAGTACGCAGAAGTTATATTCCCACCAACAGTAGGATAATAGCACTTATGGGGCCCCTGGCTCCTGCTAGAGGCAAAGTAAGATGGTGGAGAGAGAGTCCAGTTCTAGCGCTGAGAGAATGCCTGGCACGTTGACACTCCAGGTCTGTCCTAGTCCATCATTGTGTGAATGTGTGTGTTGAGAGTGTGATTGTCAGCTTCTGTGTGTGTGACTAGTGATAGAGATTTCACTCTCACTTAAATGTACAGTGTGGATTTCACTCACATTTTCCTCAGTGCTGCTTAGTTACATTTTGATTTTCTGCATCATATTCTCACCAGAGTGATTTGCTATATATTTTGGTTTTGATTTATATTTCATTGATGATAAGTGTGATGAACAACTTTTTCAAATACCTGTGGGCCATCTGTATGTATTACTGGGACAAGTGTCTACTGATCACCCCTGCCATTTCTACTGTTCCATATATGAATGAAATTGTGTGGTATTTGTCTTTCTCCATCTCACTTACTTAACTTAACCTCTAGGTTACCCTCTAGCTATCTCCACTGACAAGAGGCATTTTTCAATATTCATGGCGGGGCACTTAGAAATCAGTTTGAGGAGACTTACTGCTTGGGGTAATTGCCCAAGTCCATCTTGTCATGCTTAAAGCGACTTAATCAGCCAATGAAGACAAACTTATGTCATTCACAGCAATGTGAATAAAGGTACAAGGAATCATGTAGTGGAAATAAATCAGAAAGAAAGAGAAAAAGGGGATGGTCTCACTTACATGAGGGATACAGGGAAAATAAACAATCAAACGGAAGAGACAAAAATAAGATTGCCAACAGAACTGAAGCATAGAGCAAGAGAGGGGGAAGGATTATAAAATCAAGGGAGGGATGGACACAGGAGATTTAAATGGTTCATGGGAGATAAGGGGATGGGAAAACTTTGGGGTAGAAAGTGATGCAATATATATGCGTATATATATATAGTTTGTGTGTGTTTGCATGTGCAATCAATAAAAAATTAAATAAAAATAAATAAGTGACTTCAGACTAACTGCATCATAGAGTGATAAGTTATCTTATATCTTCTTCCAGTGCCATACAATTCTATACCACTTCCCAAAAGAGTTTCTGTTCATCCTGGTTTAAACATATTATTTATTAAAAAAAAAAAAAACACTAATTCAATTCTTTGCAACTAGAAATTGATATGTAGGTCTTGCTGACCCATTTGGCTGGGTTTCAACCCAATACTTAATGCCCCCAGAGGAAAAGAAATACATTCACTCTATAAAAGCAACAAAGCATCTAGAACAGTTCAAATACCTTCATGCCCCCAAGACTTTTATCTCAGCTATTATATCATATGGAACATCTACCTTTGAAGTAACACGGAAGGTAGCTGAAAATGCACAAAAATCTTTTTATCTTTGCTGTAGGCAGTTGCTTTGGAAATGTTTGCCCACTGTGTGTGGGATGTCAGAGAAGAATTAGGGTCATCTTCATGGTGCTGGCGCGAACTTGTCTGTGCTGGCTCAGGCTCTGCCTGGGTGCTCATGGATGGCTTCCATAGGGATTGGTCATTCTTTATAAATCAGTAGAGTGTGAGATTGTACTTGACACATGGTGTCATACAGTAACTCTGAGTTGAGGGACCTCTTGAGTCCATGCAAGGGGTTGGAATCTCTGTCTTTCATTTATGTTTAATGGTAGTTAAAGCACCTGATGGTTTTGCCAACATCAGTGTTTCTTCCCAGTCAAATAACAAGATAACTCCTGTCTTCATGTCCACTTATTTGATGAGCTCTGAAACACATTTCTAAGCTATCAGCTGGGCATGCACACTTTAGAGCTGCACAGGTGATTCTGATGCTCCAGGAGTGACATCCTGAGATCACAGAGCTAACAGGATCCCCAGCTACTGCTTGAGGGAAAGCAGAAGGAGGAGAGAATCAAACGCAGAAGCACACAGACACCCAGGTCTGTTTTGATCTATCAATGTGTGTGTGCGTATGTGTGTGTGTCTATGATTGTGTGAGCCTGTGTGTGTCAGAGAGAGATAAAGAGTAGAGCAGGCCTCACAGCTAAGAAAGGCAGAGAACTTAGCAGTTCCTAGGTACTGATTGTAGACAACAGGAGAGAGAAAAGAACAAGGTTGACATAATAGGGGAGGAGAGGGTGAGGATCACGTGCTAAGACCCCACCCCCAGACTCCATGACCCTAAAGCCCTGTGCCCTGGAGGAGGCTGAGCACACAGGAGAAGTCACCTCAGCACTGACACTCAGGAGCAGCCTGCTGCTGAACCTTTCCACAGCCCCAGCTCTTCCCTCAGAGGCAGCACAGAGCAGGCAGCAGACCCCATGGAGGCCCGCTCAGCCCAGGGACACAGACGACGAGACTCCTGGCAGGGGCTCCTGCTAGCAGGTGAGAGATAAAGTATGAAAAGTGGGTGGGAGATGAAGAAGCAGAGACCAGCTAGGACAGACTGTCTCTTAAGAGGACAGGTCTCTGAAGAGGCACAGAGGTTGTCGTTCAGAAACTCTAGGAAGACAGCATCAGGTAGGATGCAAACAAGGGACTCAGGAACATGATTTGAGGAGGTGAGGGTGAAATATGCTCAATAGCGTTATCTTCCAAGTTATTCATCACTCATCAGTAATTTTAAAATTCAAAATCAGTAACAATAATTTATATCAGTTTTTCACTCCAGAAAAAAATATACAAATAGAACAATAAGCATTGCCTTTATCACCATCTCAACATTTAAGAAACTAACACAGGGCATGAAAGCTTTCGGAACACTCATTCAGACACAGAGATTGGCAGCCAGACCCTTTCCTGGGAGGACAACAATATCAGACAAGCCCCTGCCCTCAGGGAGTTAGAGGTCTGTGGGAAGGAGGACAGACAACATGAATCTGGAATGTGCTGTCAGGTGCTGACAAGTATCAGGAAGGGCACAGAGCAGAGAAAGGTCACACACTGAAGACCAGGCACAGGAGGCATCCTGTGTCATCTCAGGGAGGCATCTCCCAAGGATGCCTTGAGAGTGAGCAGAGGGTTGAGGGCAGGAAAGGGATGAGCCAGGCACCAATCTAAGAAAAGTACTTGAAACTGAGGAAAAGTTACTTCAGAGACTCTAGTACCAGAATTCATTCTTTTAACTGATAAATAAGAGACACACAAAGAAAAGTCAAAATGAGGATTTAAAATGTGCCTTTCCATGATGAATGATAGCTGCAGATAATGACCGATTTCTCTCTCTTCTTTCCTAGGCTCACTGCTAATGATCTGGATCCCACCCAGCAGTGGGGGTATCATCTTGGAATATTTTCAAACCGAGGTTGTGGGAAATAACTACATTCGCTTCTCTGCTGAAAATGTACCACCACGCACTGATACAATTATCTGGTACAAAGGAAGCAACTCCAATGTTAGTAGTGAAATTACATCATGTTTTACACCAAATGTAGGTCGTCTATACAAGATTCGACAGCTAGGGAACTGGAGAGAGTGCATGGTAATACTGAAAGTTAGCAGAAAAGACTCCGGACCATACATCCTAGTCGCTGCCAAGGGAGCTCAGCATCAGCAAATAGCAACCTTACAAGTCTTCATTCTAGGTAAGTGATTCCTTTCTGACCTCTGGGTGTGAGGGTGAATCCAGTCCACACACAGGCTTGGACATGCCCCTCTGCAGATGTCCCAAATGGGGGTTTGAGCACCTATACCAGCAAGCGCACACAGAGACAGACCAAATTGAAAAGATCACGCTCCTTTCCCAGAATTCACACTATGGACACTCCCTGCAGACAGGACACATTATAGCAAACCTCAACTGCTCTTACTACAGGAAAGAAAAATGAAGGAGAGGAGGGGAATGTAGGAATCTCAGTCCTGCAGACACTGGTCCTGCATGCAGAGTTCTAAGAGACTCTGGTCATAATGTTCTGCTGCTCCAGGACTGGCACCCTGTCCATCCTCTGCCCTCCTGCCCCTACAGCTCCTGGGAGCCCATATCCTACTGACCACAGGACTACTGGCTGATACAAGAGTCAAGTTGCCCTGGCTCTACTCTGGGGCACCCCAGGGCTTTGGCCCATTACGGCCTGAAGCTCTACTCTCCCCAGTGGCCCTGACACATTCCCAGGGTGACTGACCCAACCTTGTCCTCTTTGCCTGTGTCTCCTGCCTGGTGTTCCTCATGAGGACCCCGCCATGCGGGTACTCTAGATGCTGACACCCCAGGTCCTGCCCTGTCAATTCCACACTGCATGCGGGTACTCTAGATGCTGACACCCCAGGTCCTGCCCTGTCAATTCCACACTGCCCAGTTGCTAGCAGGGTTTGATCAACTCTAGCTGTGCTTCCAAAGGATGACAGAGTAGAGATTGCATGGATCTTGTGGGTGGTGTTTTCAGGTTAACACATTAAGCTTTCAAATCCTTAGACAGGGGTGAAAGTGTTTTCATCATTTGTGTCTTCAAACTTCTAAGAAGCATTTCTTAAATTTAATTCCATAGTTTGGATCCTAGATTATTGGTAATATTTTATAAAATTTGGTGTTATGGAAAAGTGATTATATTTCTAATGGCTTCTTGTATAGCTCATTATACTGTACGGAATAACCAGTGTTTCATGAGCTGATTAGTTTCCTCAATTTTATTTAATTTACTAGATTTAAAATATTTTAGGGAAATACTCAGATAATCGACATACAGTTCATGCCATAGTAAACTAAGAATATCTACGTCGCTCTTTCCAGTCACACGGACCCCTTTTCTCCTGATTTCATTTATTCACTACACTGTTTAAGAAAGAAGTGGCTGCAGAGTCCTGCAGTATGTTGTAGAGAAGTGACTGAAGTCCCCACTGTTTATTACTGATCTTACAAGAAAACCTTTGTGGCTTTCACCCAAAGGAGTATATTACCAGCTGAAGACTTCCCCTTTGAGGATTTTGTTATGTTGCTCTAGTTCCTGTTATTTTTAAGAATGTCATCTTTAAGTTAAAACTGTACAACACTGGAAATTTCCATAACAGTAAAATTTAAATCTGGGCCTGAAGTCTCCCAAAATGAGAAATCATTTAAATTGGCTGCTCTTCAGGTACTAAAGTTATAAAGACGGTGCTGGGCATCTTTATTGCTAGAGAATGCTTAACCAGAAGCCATGTGCTCCCTAACACTGAAAATCTCCTTTGGTCAATGGGGATAATTGACAATGTTGACACTCACATGTCCTCCGACTCTATATGAGGAGGGGTGGTTGTCCTATAATCATATGAAGGGGGCATGATAATCCACAGGAGGTCAGTCTACCCTTGCCCAGACATACAAGACAGGTTTCCTGGTGCTGCTGCCACCCAGATGCCCAAGGGGACTGCTCAGGGTCTCCTCGCACCCATTAGGGATCACACAGTGGGTATGCATGTGTGTTGCAGCCTTCTGCACAGAGTCACCCAACAAGGCCACTCCACCTCCTCACAGGTCACTGTCATCATGTGGAGACATGACAGACTCACTGTGACCTGTGAGTGACTGATCATTGGGGAAGGAGAGTGGCCCTCATTCCAGGTCTCCTCTCATTTTGTCACCTGCTCTGTTTCTCCACAGAACCAGAGACTCCACTTTCTGTCCAACGGCCATTATCCATAGTGCGAGCAAATGATGATGTGGACTTACTATGCCAGACAGGTGAAATTGGGTACACAATCCGCTGGCATTTCAATGACCAAAAAGGACGTTTAAAAAAAAATGTGACGGTGGGTCAAAATAAAAATATCCTCAAGATAAAATCTATCAAGAGGAAGCATTCTGGTTTATATTGGTGCACGTTCATCAAAGGAAGTAACAGTGTAAGAAGTGAACTCCTGGCGCTTAAAGTGGTCTAGAGTCACCTTCTTGTTTCACATGATTATTAAATACTAAATCAGGATTCTCTTATGTGAAAATCAGTTTCCTCAGTTATAGTGAAAACCCAGTGATGGGGATGGAAAGTCCTGGAAGATACGTATTGAGTCAATAAAGCACAAACATGCAAACCAGCGTTGTCCTTTTGCAGTGACTGTCACATCCCAGCAGAGGGCGCCTCCTCTGGTCTCAGCTGTGCCATCTCCACAGGGGAAGGGACCCTGTGTCCCCCAGAGGACAGGTGGGGGGGTCCTGTGACAATGAAGGTGGCTCATGAAAAGCTGTCAGCATCACAGCTCTCCCTCCTCCAAGTGCTGTGGGTGGTGTCTTCACAAGGATGGGACCCCAAGGGTAAACAGCATTCCATGTGCATGCAAACACAGCAGATTCCTACATTACAAAACACTGTCTGCTTAATGCTCCTGCATAGATATAGGGGGGAGGGGTTTGGAGAATCCTAGTTTCAGGCTGAAACCTGGGATCAAGGGACCACTGAAGGAGCAAAAGGCTCTAGGTGATTTACAGCCACATCTACAGATACCATTCCTACACACACACTTAGCCTCTTGCTAAGAAGCCATGTCTTCAACAGGAGGGTGAATCTTCTTAGGGAAAACAGTCTCCTGAGTTGTCACCCACCACAGCACAACACACGCAGAACCCGATGACCCTCCACAGGAGAATCCCCATCATCCCAAACAATGCACTAGGCCTAGTGCTCACGTTCCTATGTCTGAATCAACTGGTACTCCCACACCTCCCATGCCTACCCCAGCACCTGAACTTCACCATATTGGGCCACCAGATCCCTAATCCTGAAGCTGCATGAGAAGTCACGTTACAACTGAAGTCACTAGGTGCCAGAGTCCAACTCCTGCAGAGTCGGGGGTCAAGGTGGTGTGGAAGGAGTTGACCGAGAAGAATGAGATACGCATACTTCAGGAGTACAGCAGAGGTCTGATTTTATTGTGTGCAGCAAAGTTTTTATAATTTTTTCTAGGTAGGCAGAATACGTTTTGTGTGTGTGTGTGTGTGTGTGTGTGTGTGGTTTAGCAAGCACATACAGTGACAAAAATAAAGAACTAAGTTTTATTTATTTAGGTATAATCAGTTTTAACAGGAAGGGAGAGTAGTCATTGTTCTTCATTCGGCTAGACAGATCACCTGTATACTAAGCAAAATTTCTACGGTTAGTGCGGTTAATATTTTAATAATAGTTAAGAACAACAACCATTTATTACGTACATGGCATGCTTTTTATTAGTTGGGGGGGTGGGCTGAATGCTTGCTACTTTGCTCATTTTTTATTTTCATGACAGTGAGGTCCCCAATTTTTAAAATAATATTTATTTAACTGTTTAGTTAGGATATATTTTGTTTCATGAGTCACGAGACAGCAGGTGAGGCCAGATCTTTTGATCTGCTCCCTTAAAGAGAGTGAATAATACTTAACCTATATGTTGTTGGAAGCATTTATAGGAATCTCACCATTTTGTCCAGAGGATTTCTAGAAATATCATATATGAATTTAGTCACAGGAACTGATTCATTTACATTTGATTCAGGCAGGTGCGCAACAGAGACCACAAACCCTGTTAAGGTAAACAGGCCAATAAACAATGCAATTACCCTAACCAGAAAGAGAGGCCATGAGGTGTTTCCAAGAACAGCCTGCCTTGCAGGAATTCCCTTAGACAGAGCCTTGCTCATGCCCAGGCGTGGCAACCAAGCTTCCTGGACACTCAGAAATCCCTGTGAGTATCGCAGTGATTGAGCATGTAGGGCTTGGTTTCATTCCTTTCCTTAATTATCCTAAGGCCCCAGGGTTACCCGCTCAAAAACATCTGCCCAGGCGTGTTGATTTTTGTTCCCCTCATCTCCAAATTGAAAGGAATTTTCCTGCACCCTTCCTGATCCTGCAGGACAAGTGGAACAGCTCCACAGGGAGCCCCAAGGAAATCCCTTGGGCACTTTGCACAATGTGCCAGACTATACTGCTGACCTTCCACCTTCTCCCTCAGTTGCCATGCTGGTGAGTTCCATCCACATGGGTCTCAGGGAGAATGTGGCCACCTCACCGTCCAGAGTCTGACATCAGAGGTGGCAGTTTCTCAGCCTCTCTCCCTCCCGTCTCCTTGACCCTCTGCATTCCTCACACCCAGATCCCCCTGTGCCCAGACTTCTCTCTCTAGGTTCCTTCTTCTCAGCAAACACCTTCTACAGTCTTTTCCCAGCACTGCCCCCCTTTCCCTCCTTCCTCCCCTTCTTGTCAGCCCACCTCAGAGTCTGATGAGCTTCTGGAATGTTCCCTGGATGAAGCCTGAAAGACATGTGAGCTCAGCCCAGAAGGACCGTGTGCTCCCTCACTATCACCTGCCTGCATGGGCACAGTGATGCTCTTCTCCTGGGGTCCCCAGCCCTGTACCCTCATTTTATGGGCATTCGGCTGATGTGTAGGTAAACATCCACCCATTTCAGCCATTCTACTTACCCACCAACTCCTTGTGTCCTCTAACCTAACCTGATCTATTTGAAACTGGGTGAAAAGAAATAAGAAAGGCTTTTTAACTTAATCTCAGAACATTGCTGCCTGCTTCTCCCTAGGAAACAGGCTCAAAGCAGGTAATTGACATTTTCACTGTTCACCTGCTATTGTTATGAAAATCAGATACCAGCTTCTCTCCCCCTCTCTCATACCTGAAAAATAAAAAACTTAAAAAAACCCCACAGTTTAAACTTTATACTAGTTTGCCTCAATTTACCTTCTTCAAATTTCTGTGGGTTCTTTCCACCATCCCCAGCCATTTCAGTATAATTTCAAATCAGAACAGGACTCTCAGAGTGCAGACTAATTTATTCTTAAACAAAGTGATTTCCTAATTACTACAAAAAGTAAAACTCCAATTACTTCAACATTGTCCAAAACCTTTTCAACATTGTCCAAGGTCCTTTCCCCAGATTGTCCAAAAATCTTCAGTCTCTTAGTTCTGATCATCTCATCAATGTCCAGTAAGTCAGAGTTCATCTCCACATGCTTGAAGATATTTTCCTTTGGCATGTTCCTTTGGCAAGCTCCAACTCCCCATGCTGCCTTTCCCTTGCTCTCGTCCAGGTAGTAAAAAAAAATTTCCATAGTACCAAAACCAGCAAAGATCATTTTTTTCCTCTGCCTGGCTTTCACACAGCCTCTCCCAGATACAGATTAAACTCAGAAAGACAAACTCCAATATGAATTTCAAATCTCCAAACTCCTTAGTTTCCTATAACACACATGTTATTAACCTGGGTCAGTCAAAGGCCTGCTGCAGGCTGCAGGCCCCAGACCTTGGCTGCATGGCCAAGCTCAAATGGCTCACATCTTCGTCCTCCAAAGTCCCTGAGCAAAATCACTCATCTTACAAATGGCAAATCATCCCTCTCTTGTTTCAACTCCCTTTATATATTTTTTCATTTCTGTTTTCCTGCCTTCTGGGAAAAGCTCCTTAGTTATCACATTACAAAGGAAAAAACCTCTTTTACTTTTACCTCCCCCTTGTATATAACTGAAAGGAAATTCTAATCAAGGCCATTCTCACATTTTAGCATGTCCTCCTTAAAATTTGCAATCCTAAACAGGAGACAATGACACCCAGGGAGATGGAAGTCCCCTATTGAAATCCATGGCAAAACAGGAAAAACAAATAACCAAACTTGCAAAGAGGAGCAGCTGGCCCTTTAAAGCCAGCCACACACCAGGTTATTCCCAGCCTGTGCATACAGTTGCAAGACCACATAAACATTTAGAGGGAGGCAAAACAAATTTACTAATTAAAAGAAAAATTAGACAAGAGTCACTGAGGGTTACAAGGGAACCCCATTGGTAATCTCACCACACAGTCTAGTCTCTAGCCCAAAGTGTACATGGCTGCAGCAGCCATATGTGTCCACACATATGTGGGCTGCCCCACCTTAAACTGGGTGAAAAAGTTAAGATGGCACTGCCACTCCTTCTTCAAAGACACAGCTCCACTCACTCCAAGACAGAAGAAGCCAAGATGGCTTCGTCGATCCTTCTCCAAAAGCAGGAGATTTAAATTCAACAAGGAAAACCAGGATGGCATCATCAATTCTTCTCCAAAAGGCACAGTTCTGCCATTCTTTCACCTCCAACTCCAAAGTGACCCAGCATCAGCAAAACTCACACTATACAACAGCACAGCAAGTACTTCAGACATCTCACATTGAAACGGCAACACAGCAAACTCTCTTCAGCTCTCCAGAAGACTTCCAAAACTTGTAATTTCAAAGTTAAGCCAAGTTTTCAAGTACCATATTTCCAAGACAGCCCACACAGGTCACAAGTTTCTCCAACCTGCTTCCCCGGGCTCCTCACTGGCCCAGGTTGGGGATGGAAGCTCACAGCTTGGCTTCCTTTCCTGTCCTGCTCTCCACATGGCAGTGGCAGCTCTGAGCCCTCCCAGCCTCCCTGCCGCTCCTCTCTGCACATTCCTTCTCCATTCTGTTCTCTGTTCTGTTCTCCATTCTCTTGTCTCTCTTCTCTTCTCCCTTCTTCCCTTCTGTCTCTTTCCCAGTCTTTTTCTCTGTTTCCTCCCTAATTCTTTAATACTCTTTTCTAGAAAGAAGGCTTAACTTCCCTTTTCCAGGTCTCCACCAACCAATGAACAATAGCTGTTTTAATGCATGAACATCAGTACTGGGGGCCACAGCCCCCTAACACTATGATATTCTCTGATCCAACAGTTTTTGTTGTTCCCATTCTCTTCAATAGTTTTGTTTCTTTTCTCATGTTTTGTATAACTTCTTTTAATATAACAAAAACAATTCAGTTTTCCTTTGTTGTGTTGAATATTCAATGGTCAGTGTTATTTGTTGGTTAAATTTAGGCATCACCATTACTTGTGTCTGAAAGTCATAGAGGTCAAGAATGACCTGAAGCCAGGAGATAGAAGGTTACTTCCTTCTTTTACCTTGATAATTGTTATTGAGAGAGGGGTACTGGTTCCTTACTAAAAAAAATTTTTGCCAGCATTTTCCTACCAGAGAAAAACCTTTGCCATTCAATTTGATACAAAATGGGCAAAAGCCTTTATAAACCCTTAAACTTCCACACACAAGTTACCTTTTTCATTTAGATATCTGCTACTTGCCCCTCTCTCCCAAACAAGGGGAAAAAAAAAGAAAAAAACCTCTGGATTCTTGACCACCTGCAGCCTTGCTATGTAATTACAAAGCTAGACCAAATTCTTAAAGTGATCAAACTACTTATTACGAAGTAAGCAAGTTAAAAAGTGATTACCTAAATATGTACTAAAACTCTGACTAAATATGTCAAAAAAAAAAAAAAACACCCAAAACTCTGTTAGCCCATTACATGTGCAACAAAATAAACATGGAAAACCCAGTTTCCCAACATATGTCCAAAACTGAACATTTCACCCCTGGTGACATTGAAATTGGGTATCAAAACAAAAACAAGCAGGGTACTTAACTAAACTTACAGATTGGAGCAGCTGGCTCTTTAAATCCAGTCTCTTAACAGGTTCATCCCAGCCTACTCTAGCAGTAGCAAAACCATACTATTTTAAAAAGGGGGAATAACAACTTTACTCATTAAAAGACAAAATAGACAAGAGTCAGAGAGGATATAAGAGACCCCCTTTGGTTATCTTAAAAAGCAGTTCAGTCTCCCATCTGAACACAGCACATGGCTCCTTCAGCCATATGCATCCACAAAATGGCAGCTGTCCCACCTTCAAGCCAGGAGAAAAAGCCAAGATGGTGTCACTGATCCTTCTTCAAAAGCAGGGGATTCAAATCCAATGAAGAAGCCAGGATGTCATTCTCAATTTGTTTCCAAAAGACAGCTCCAGTTCTTTCATCTTCAACTCTAAAGTGGCCCAAAATCAATAAGACTTACTCAATACAACAGAGCAAACACTTCAGACATTTTCCAATGAAAACAAAAACACAGCTGTACTCTTCAGGTCTCCAGATAATTCCCAAACTTCACAATTTCAAAGTTAAAGCAAGTTTTTAAGTACCACGCTTCCAAGTCACCTTACACAAGTCACACATTTCTCCAACATGCTTCCCCAAGTGCCTCACTGGCTCAGTCGGGGGATGCAAGCCTGTAACATGACTTCCTTCCATGGCCTGCTGCAGCACATGGCAGTGGCAGCTCCATGGTTTCCAAAGTCCCTGCAGCTACTCTGCTCTTTCTTCTCTAGCTTTCTTTCTCTCCCTTCATTTCACTCTCCCACTCTGCTCCTTCTTAGATCCCCTCTCTGATTTCCTCTCACAAGAAACGTTGGCTTTCCATCTCTAAGTCTCCGCCCACCAGGATACAATAGCTGCTATCTTAACGCAGCATTGCCATGCTGAGGCCATGGCCCCTAATTTCACCACTGCACCCTTATCACTGAGTCAGAGCCTATCATCACTGTCAGGTGTATCTCATGCTGACAAATGGATAATGGATAACATGAGCTATTTTATTTATCAACAGATTCTATGTCTACCCTGTGCGCCCCCATGCTAGGTCTCGAGCCAAGTATTTAAGAATCCTCCGTATTCTTCAACACTCTATTGTCACCTTACACCCATCAAATTTGGAATAACATCACTAGTTTCAGCTGTTCCCCTTCTGCCAGAGACCTCAGCCTCCGCCTGAGCCCCCAAAGATCTCCATGGCCCCACAAGATCCTCTAAATTACAAATCTCGCTTGACACTCCAAGTCTCACCGACCTGATAGTGAAACTCACCTTCAGAGGGCATCTTGGAATCTATTGTGCAGAGAAAATTGGTGCGAACGCAAATACCAGCCCCGAGGTGCATGGCCAGGGTGGAGCTTGGGTGAGGTCCCTCAGACTTCATTCTTGTCAATGGCCCCCGCAAAGGGCACAAGGAGCGCTAGTGGTGACGGCCACCAGAGGGCGCGCAGCGACGCGCTTTGAGGGATGCTTAACAACACACTGTTCCACTGTTCCTGACCATTGTGTTCATGGTTTCAGGGCAGGATATCATTTAAAGATCCCTGTGAGTTAGTTTCTTGAGGGCAAAGTGAAGCTGCCTGCAGAATTAAAGCTACGGTGGGCTTAGTACGCGATGCTTCTCGGGTCCTGGGGACCGAGGCTAGCAAGAAGGACTACCTGCTTGTCAGTTTCCAACATTGCTTCTCTGGCCTTGGCGAGTAGATGAGGCTGTTGATCAAACAAAGGTTCTTAAATTTAAAGAGTAGCAGTATTTTCGTGTCAAAACTCATGA
This sequence comes from Uropsilus gracilis, assembly GCA_004024945.1. Lineage (NCBI taxonomy): Eukaryota > Metazoa > Chordata > Mammalia > Eulipotyphla > Talpidae > Uropsilus > Uropsilus gracilis. The sequence goes on from PVHY01007613.1 coordinate 26,830, forward strand.
CGTTTGACACTGCATTTCTGTCAGATTTATAAAAGAATATTTGAGTTCTGAGGAAGTAGTTTACCATAGGACCACATGTTCTGAATGGATTTTCATTGTTTCCAAATCTCCATGCTAGTGAAAGAACTGACCTCTTACTTGTTTGCGGTCAACAGGCCAGATGGACTTCTTTGACTCAAACCACCCCTGGTTAAAAGGGTACAACCTGATGGGGTTTAGAATTCAGGAACTTAAGAGCATGTAGCATGGAGAGAACAGCTTAACCCCGGGTGCCTTTCAGTCTGCTCTCCCTTGCCAGGAAGCCATTATATATCTATATCTATATCTATATCCATATCCATGTGTGTGCGATTTTTGGGTTGTTTCCCCACAGGTATTATTTATTTAAATAGATTTCCCTTTTCCTTCTTGTTCAACTCCAAATAAATTCAATCTATTCTTTAAGTTAAAAAAAATCAACAGAAAAAAAGGGTATGAACTGCTAGGCTGGCTAAAAGTTATTAACATAAAAATAATATTTTGTTCTTTTGGTTTAAAGGGCAAAAAACATTTTGCACCCTTTTGGTGGGTGAGGGTAGAGAAAGTGTGTTTTGCAAACTATTTGTTTCTCAGAAATAAATGAAAGCAGGGAATTCTTTTTGGATTGAGGGACTTTTCAACTAGACCCCCAGTTCCTCCCAGGTCTTGGCCAGGGCACAGTGCCTGGTCAGAGGGACCAGACCCAGACAGGGAACACAGGCACTACTCCTAGTTATGAGCATGCAGAACATCACAGTAATAAAAAATAATGACATCAAACAATAGTGTCTCAATATCATGTATACTCATCAAAAATACTCAAAGCCTGAAACTGTGCTTAGTGTGAAAACACTATAAGTTGTTCTGGAAACAGCATTCATCTCTGCTGTAGCTGACAAGGGAACAAGCTATCTAATAGAAGTCTGAAGTCTGAAACTGTTAAGCACAGTCTTTCCACCTCCATAAATGACCAGGAGCAAGATAAAACTTAACAGGTGCCCAGTCTTGCATCTTAGAAAGGAAGAGATTCTGTGCACATAGAAATCATCAGATGTCTTTAGATCAAAACAGCTGACAACCAGAAGTCCCCTGTTAAGAATAATTCCTTGTTTAATGTCAACTGCTCACCATTTTGAGCTACATAAATTAAATTGAAACTTGCGTTTATGGGAACAGCCTTCACAGAGTATAATCTGTTGGTCCACTTCCAGGATTTGGAGTCTCGTTGTAATTTCGTATATAAACTCTTAAATCTTTCATTTAGACTTTATTTTTCAATTAATACTAGCTATGCCTATTTAGTATTTTTTTCCATTTAGAACAGATCTAGCTGTTAATAGATATACATCAGCATACTCGTCTATAGAAGAACAACATTTTAGGTTAGCATAAGAACTAACTTCAATTAGAAGTTAGTTCTAATTAGACATACATCAAACTATGATTACTGTGGAAATATATTTACTCAGAAGACATTCTTTGCTGACATTTTAAAAATATTCAGTTCAAAACCAAATGTAATATTCAATTCAGAGGAGAACTTATTTTTCACTAAACCTGTTCAGAAAGGAGTTCCTTGATGGAATTTTGTATATTGTCTAAGTAATATCTTGTAACACAATATTTTATATGGATAACTTACAGAAAAGTACATAGGCAGACACAAATAGAGAGCTTATAGCTCTCATCCTGCACTTCAAGTCACTGGTTCACCTGTTCATGAGCTAAAGTCATTGCTCTCTTTAACCTCAGTTAAACTTAGCAGATTGGACAAGGTAATGTTGCTTGATACAAGGACAGCAGAGTTCTACCAGCATTTGTCAGGAGATCTTTAAAGATGTCATTTGCCTGATGTGCTATCCTGTGGAGGCTATGGAATAAATTTCAGACCCCCTACTCATAGGAGGGCTCTGTGGGGAGACAACCCATCTGAGTGGAAAAGACATTCAACTTATTGCCACTTAGGATCTTCAGCTTTCAACTTGAAATCATTAAGTCCTGGGTGACTTGAGGTCTTCAACCCCTGGGAGACTCTGTAGGAAGAGGAAAGCTAAAGTCAGGTGAGTACAGGAAGTGAAGAGGTCAGATTAAGAAGAGTTTGAATGCATAGAAAATAAGTGGAAGAGAGAACCTTGTTGAAAGTAGATGTCACACTTAATAACTATAGGTTATGAAGAAATAAAGGAAGAAATAAAAAATACTTCAAGACCAATGAACAAGAATTCAGACTATCAGAAATTTTAGAACACAGCAAAAGCAATCTTAAGAGAAAAGATAATTGTAATATAGCCCCATATTAAGAAGCAAGAAATATCCCAGATAAACAATGTTATACCTACAGCAATTTGAAAAAGAATGACTAACGTGACCCAAATTTAGTAGAAGGAAAGAGATAAGAAGAATAAATGCAGAATAAATACAAATCAAAAACTCTTACTCAATGAAGGTAAGAGTTAGCTATTTGAGAAGATAAGCAAAATTGATAAACCTGTACATAAGCTAACAAAGAAAAAACATATAGACTTAGAAATGAAAGAGAAATTACCATAGATTGCATAGAAATACAAAGCATCATAAGATATAACCCTGAACAACTATATTCCAATAAATTGGATAACCTTGAGAATTTGACAAATTTTTAGAATATAATTTACCAAGACTAAAAAGTAGAGGATTTGAATAAACCAAGTTCTATTATAGAAATTGAAACAGGGTTCAAACATCTCCCTCAAAGCAAAAGCCAGACAGCTTTACAAATGAATTCTATCAAACATTTAAAGAAAAATTATTGGTCATCTCGCTCAAATAATGTTTTGAATCTCCTGTTAAATGAGGGAATGCTCCCTAATACATCTTATGAAGTCAACATTATCTAATACTAAACCCATGCAAAGACAAGGCCAGAAAACTACAGACCAATATGCCTAATAAATATAAATGCAAGTTTTTTTGACAAAATACTATCAAATCAAATTCAAAGATACATTACAAGGAATATATGCTGTGATCAAATGGGACTTATTCCAAGAAGTGGATGATTTAATGTACAAGGACGGTGCAATAAATCAATGTAATCCATTACATCAATAGAAGAAAAAGTTAAAATCATGTAGTAGTAATAGAACAGAGAGTTTGATGGCATTCGAGAACCATTTATTATAAAATCTCTAAACAAAGATGGACACAGAAGAAATTTACTTCAATATAACAATGGTAATATATTAGCAAACTTGAGTAGTCAATCTTTACCTGATAATGAAAAATTGAAAGCTTTCCCTGTAAGATCAAGAACAGAGCAAGCATACCCATTGTTAGAACAGAGCTTCAGAGACAAAAAGGAAGATGAGAGGGGAAGAGGAAAATTCAGCAGGGTCACTTTCCAGAAAAAACTCACAACAGATGTTTATTGACATGATCAGCATTTAGGTGGATGTTCAAGCATTACCTCCAGTGAGAAACCTTTCAGTTCTGTGTTGTCTTTCTGACTTGGTGACTTACGAAGTAAACGGTCTTCCTTCCTCTGTATGCTTTCTCAATTCTTCCTGTGTCTCCTTCACCTCCACTCTGTAGATGACACACAGGTGTGTGTGTGTGTGTGTGTGTGTGTGTGTCAGGGAGTAGGGAGACTTGGGGGGAAGGCTGCAGATTTGCATTTTGGGAAGGATAACAAGGTGCACAGCATGGGGAAGAATGGGTGTTGCAGCAGGAGAAATGGAACATTTCCAAGTGTTTGTTTTACATGAGGACAGTCAGGTGAAAGATTGATTAAGGAGGACTTTGAGGTTCTGGTGTCCTTGGGACAACTGACCGGGACCTTGCCTGGTTGCTATGTGGCCCCTGGTCCTTGAGGCATCCTGTTGCACAAAAAATTCTTGGATACATTGGTCCCCCTGCTGCTGACTCCATCTGTGGGCTGCACGTAAACTTCATGATGACATCCATCTTTGGGATACAAATCCTCCCTTAGGATCCTCCCTTTCCTCCTCCCCTCAGCTTTCCTCTCAGGTTCCCCTTCCTGGACTGGGCTGTGCTGGAGCAGGTGTAACCAGGAGGAGGCAAAGTCCTCTCCTATAGTCTCCAGTGGAAGCAACACCCACACATCATGGCATAAAGAAGTGATTTTGATCCAGTGCAGGAAGTGTGGATAGGCTCTAGAGGGGGCAGCCTGGGCATTCCTAGCACTGAGTCTGGTTGGTGATGCAGCTCATTTACTTGTAGAGTCAAAACAGAGGCAGTTTCCACTTGCTCTCACTCTCCAGACCAGACATTCTCCCTCTGAGTTATGGGTCATTTAGAAGAGAGGAGCTGACCCAATGGCTATTGTTGGGTCCATGGGTCCAAGAAAGCCCCAAGGGTAGGGGGGATGTCTATGAGTGCAAACAGAGCTCTGTCCTGATTGGTCATTCATGGTCCATGTGACCCAGGATCCCTGACTGCGTCTCCCTGTGTCTCAGTTTCCCTCCCTGAACAAAGTCACTGGGAATGACCAGTGACTTGTCCTGCTGTCCATGAACTAAGCGAAACAGCCTGAAGCAGCAGACCTAATGTGTGGACTAGGGGCTGCATCTGTTGTCATTTGGCCTTATAGAGGATGCTCCCTGGGTGACCCCTGGTGGGATGAAGTATAGAAGAATAGTCTGATCCTGTTTTCCCCAGGATCCCACCCATCTTCTTGCATCTCCCAGGCCCCAGATGAATGAGCAACTGACTGGGAGTCCTGGACAACACCAACCCTCTCCCTGGGCTCTGCACGGAATGTAGTTGGGAGCCTGTGTGCCACAGTGGCTGGGACCCTGCTGGTTCCCCACACTATAGGTCTGACCGACCTTTGCACAGAACTCAGGGCCAACTCTGCTAGTTGGTTCCTGGAGAGCAGCCCTGCCCAACCCTGCCCTTAGGGGCATCTCACTGTGCATGTGTGTGTGTGTGTGTGTGTGTGTGCATGCAGAGTTGACAAAGGAGCCTGGCTCTGACTGAGAAAGTGAAGAAAGAATATGATTTCCATTTGATCACTTACAGATCCTTCAGGTCTCCCCAACAGGCTTACTCTGCCCCTCCTTCCCCCCATGCTCCTAGAGATCTAGAAGTACCCCCACTCACTATCAGGCACCACTCAAAGGGGAAGCAGGGTGAGCAGAGTTAAATCAACAGGCAGAGAACAGATGCCCCAGTATCTGACAGCAAGGCATACACAAGTCACAGCTCTGCCAACAGACAGTGAGAGGGAGGCTCTCCCTGAGACCTTCCCTGGGACAAGGGATCCACACCCCAACCTTCCTTACCCTGTCCTCTCTTCCCAAGACACCACAACCCCTCCCACTTCACCAAGAACCTCTGCTTCTGAAACCTCAGGTCTTGTGTCTCTGTCCCTGGGCTGGTGATGCTGAAGACAGAGGGTCCCCCCAGGTCTCACTCAACTGCTCTTTTCTTACCCCAGAGCATCTTGATTCTCCTGCATGGAGAGAATCCAACTTTCATGGAGCATTTGTGATAATAGGATGGGAAATGTGCCTGGCTGGATTCCTGTGCACAAAGGGATATCACCCCTTGGGTGTGGGATTTGGGGCGCTGACAGAGCCTGAACCAAGACACAGCACAGGCTGAAAATGGGGTGGAGTTCTTCTCTCAGGGATAAGGATTCCCTCATCTCACTGTGGAGAGTGGACTCTGCAGGCAGATGAGCAACATCAGCTGAGATCTGTGGAGACAGACTCTTGGGTCCACCCACTAAGTACTGAGTCAGGGCCACCATCTGCCCAGGTCTCCAACACCTCCCTGTGCACAGGACCGGGGAGAGACTCCCCTCATCATGGGGTCACCTACTGAACATCCCTGTCCCTGGGAAGTGACTGAAACAGCGTGTCTAAGGCATCACCTAGGCATTCTCCACCTTTATAAAGTTGCACAGGTGATTCTGTGCACAGAGGGGCCCATCCCTGTGATAAGCTCCTAACGTGGCCCCCAGGCTCCTGCTCTGAAGGGAAAGTCAGAGGGAAGAAAGAGGAGAGGTTGATTTTTGTCCCTGATGCAAGTTTGGTGAAGCCTCGTATTTGAACACCAAAAGTGTACCTTGTCCAAAGAAGAACATGTGTGCAAGAGAGAGAGAGTTTAAGGAAAAAATCACTGCTGAAGAAGGCAGAGGCTTCAGTAGTTTCCAGGGGTGTGAATATACACCAAAGAAGAGGAGGAAGAAAGGAATTAGGCAGGCAGGATGAGGACAGGGGTAAAGGAAGGATCCTAAGGAGGTCCCACCCTGGCACATGGCCCTGATAAGTCTGCCAGTCTCAGCAGGAGGCTGAGCACAAGGGAGGATGCACCTCATGCTGACCCTTGAGTAGCCTCCTGCTGAACATTTCTGGAGCCCAGCTCTTCCCTCAGAGGCAGCACAGAGCAGGTAGCAGACACCATGGAGACCCCTTCCACCCGTGGACACAGAGAGTGAGTCCCCTGGCAGGGGCTCCTGCTGGCAGGTGAGAAAGGCCATTCCTGGAGTTGGGAAGAAGAGAACAGAGACTGGCTGAGTGTCCTGGGAGGACCTGGTCCAAGAGGGAACAGAGGACTTCTGTTTTGTCCTGAGGGGAGAAGAAAGGAAAGTGGGTTGGTAAGGGTGAAGAGGCTCAGGAACAAGAAATTCTTCTGATATAAAACCAGTAAGAGGCAGGAGTCCTAGTTTTCCAATTTATCCATCACAGAAAAGTAATTTTTCAAAACTGACCACAACAACAATAATTTACCAGCGTCATCCCAGAAAATATACCATGGCAACATGTGTTGTCTTTACTCACGGTTCTTAGACTTGGCAGAACAGCCCCAGGACATGGGGACCCTGGGAACACTCACTCACCCACAGGGACTAACAGCCTGATCACCACTGGGGGAAAATTAGATCAGACAAGCCCCTGCCCTCAGGGAGCTCAGAGTCTGTGGAGAGGAAGACAGATAACAAAGATCTAGAATGTGCTGTCAGGGGCTGACAAGTATCAGGAGGGCACAGAACAAGGAAAGGTCACAGAGTGAGTACAGAGGGTCTTCAGGGGAGGGGTCAGGAAGACATGTCCCAAGGATACCTTGAGGGTGAGCAGGTGCTGTGGACAGGAAGTGGGGAGAAGGGCACATACCTGGGGGAGAGGATTCACAGGGAAGAACAAGATCAGAAGTGTGATGGTAATTATGGTGCTGATCTTGATCAATAGGACATAAGACACACCCCAAAATGAGGGATTCAGGGCCTCCCCTTTCCATGACATTATATAGGCCCAATATTAATTCATTTCTCCCACTTTCCCCCTAGTCTCACTCTCAAACTTCTGGATCCCACCCATCACCGCGAAACACACTGTTGAGTCAGCGCCTCCCGATGCTGCTGAAGGGCAGGATGTGCTGCTGCTCATTTGCAATGTGCCAAAGGACACCGCTGGTCCTTTGGCTATGGCTATGGCTGGTACAAGGGGGTACAGGTGGACAGCAAACGTAAACTTGCATCATATGCAGTAAGGACACAGAAAATAACCCCGGGGCCTGCACACACTGGTCGAGAGACTGTAAACCACTGTGGGTCCCTGCTCATCAAGCAGGTTACCCAGAATGACACAGGATCCTACACCTTACACGTCATCAGGGAAAACGCCCTCTCTGAAGAAGCAACCGGGCTCCTCTACATATACCATGAGTTACACCTCTCTGTCCTCTGGGTGTCAGGGACAGGGGGTGAATCTACGTGACATAATAATTTCCCAAGGGAATTTTAACTTCTCTGCTTTCTAGATCAAAACCGTCTAACACAAATGGTCCACGAGGCCAGGCTGCCATCAGTTCCTGCTCCCTTCCCCCACCTTTGTCTCCTCTACATTTGCTCACACCCAACCAGCCCAGTGTGGGTGAAGAGACTGTCAAGGTCAGAAAATCAAGTCAGCCGGGTCCTGCTTGTGGCCCACTCCTTTCTGGGTCATTCTTTGACTCCCCTATCTCACTTAATGGTACAGGCTCCTGTTTGTCCGGGTCACTTGGGAAGTCCTGACCACATCTGAGATCTCAATGAGCACCAGACAGCTCCTGACACCATGGTGCTTTGTGCTTGGCCCAGCCCCAACCTCACCCATCTTGGATGGCCTTGAAACAATGCTTTGCAGGAAGAAGGCAGCAGCTAGACATGAAGGCCTGCACTGTGGAAAAGTACCTCCCCACACAACCCAGACCAAGTTACCCAGGCAGTGATTTGGTCAGTGAAGATCCAGGAGTCAGGGGGAGTTCTGGATCAGTGGGACTGATCTCAAACTCTTGGCTTCATTTTCCCAAGAGCAAATTTGCTACAGTGTCATTTGAGAATGTGTGCATAGAATAGACCACCTCACACATGCTAAGGTCTTCCCCTTCATGCATTTGTCAGAAAACACACACACCTGCTTGGTGCTTTAAGGACTCAGAGGGACTGAGACCTGAGAGAGGCCAGCTCTGGAGGATGATGCCTTTGCAGGAGCAAAGACTCCACAAGGCAATGTGCTTTCTGTTCCCTGCATAGTGGTGTTGGCCAAGTCCCACAACACAAGCAACAACCCCAACCCCGTGGAGGACAAGTACACCGTGGAGTTAACATGTGAACCTGAGACTCAGGACACAACCTACCTGTGGTCCATCAACAGCCAGAGCCTCCTGGACAGCCCCAGGCTGCAGCTGTCCAAGGACAACAGGACTCTCACCATACTCCATGTCACCAGGAAGGACACGGGACCCTACCTGTGTGACGTCCAGAACCCAGTAAGTGCCAACCACAGTGACCCATTCACTCTGAATGTTCTCTGTGAGTAACCCTTGTCCTGCCTGACCTTGGCTGCCTCCCAAATCCACACAGCCAGAACCCAGGCTCCTATGTCTCTCTCAAGCCCAGGATATCACCTTCACCCTGGATACCAGGCTGGCCATGGCCTCCTGTTCCAGGGGAAGCCACACAGGCCCAGCCCTGAGCCAAGATGAGGAGGAGGGGTCTGCTGCTCCTGGGCTAGAAGGCTGGTAGAACACAGCCTGTGAAGGAGGAGAGGGATTGTTTCAGACTCAGGAGCCGAACTTGGGGTGATGGTGGGACTATTTCTGTCAAGCCAGAGGGATACTGTGGCCCTTGTACAGACCAGCAGCTCTTCCCTCTGATGATATCACCTGTGTCTTTGTTCTGTTTGTTCCAGATGGCCCAGACACTCCCACTATGTCCCCCTCTCAAAATTGCTACCTTACAGGTGAAGTTCTCAGCCTTTCTTGCCACACAGCCTCTAACCCGCCCACACAGTCTTCTTGGCTGATCAATGGGACATCCCAGCAGTACACACAGGAGCTCATTATCCACAATGTCACTGAGAGTAATAGTAGGTCCTACACAAGCTTCACCCACAACAATGTCACTGGCTTAAAATAACCACAGTCAGGAACATCACAGTCTGTGGTTGTTTGAAACATCAACATTGTTTTTGGGTGATAGTGTTGTTTTCAGAAAAAAAAAAAAACTTTCAGAAAAAGAATTTACTTCCCTTTCTGTGTCCATAGACAAGCGAACCCCAAATCTATCTTTGGAACCTTTCCACCCCCCCCACACACACCTCTGCCTCCCTGCCTCCCTTAGCTCCCTGGTGTCTCATGGCCAATGTGGGTCCATCCTGGAATTCAGGGAGGGGATTTTCTCAGACCAGGAGGTTTCCCAGATGGGGAAGGAACAAGGTCCCTCAAGGTCAAGTTGTTTCCCTGTGTCACAAACACCCCTTCCTGAAACCACTTGTTCCTTTTCACCTTCTCCAAATACTTATGAGGAACCTACAAGGCTTTGAGCCCAGATCACCTCTTTTCCCCAGATGGGAAGCTGAAAGCCGGCCAAGGAGGGTGACAGGGTGGAGCCCTGCTCTGCTCTGACCCTGACTCACTGGGTGGCTCTGCACTCAGACTCCTGGGCCTCTCTGGGCTGAGGCTGGTGTGGGAGGTGCTGGGCACCTGTCCTAAACCTGCAGCGGCACCATCTGTTGGCCCAGAGCACTTGTCTGGGCTGCAGGCAGTGAGGACAGAGGAACACTGTGGCCTGTGCGCCAACTGTGTCCTGACTTAGCCACAGAAGCTGGGGGGCAGTGTGGAATTCACCAAAGAACAGGAACAGGTGGTGATACCGGGGGAAACTGGGGGATTTCCCCATGAAACCCCTTCTTGGGATGGAAGAGGCAGAGCATGTAATTCACAGAGCCTCATCTTGTTCTCTACAAGTGGTGAGGGTGCTGATGGTGCTGATGGGAGCAGTTGTAGCACAGGAAATATTTCGGGAGGACATTTGGGGTGTCAACCCAGAACATAGTTTTAATTTTAAAGTTTCATTTAACCTTCTCTATTTCTTTAGTGCTGCTCATTCTTACTGAACTGATGTTGAGTATTCATTTGTCTTAACAGCTATGCTGAACTTGTTTATTCTGGGCTGTGTGTGTGTGTGTGTGTGTGTGTGTGTGTGTGTGTGTGTGTGTGATCTTTAGGGTTTTCTGCACATAACATTATACAGCTTCTGTTAAAGGTATAATGATCCCTGTTTGTTCTCAACATGAATGTATTTTATATCTTCTTGCTTATTATTCAGACATATTGCAATACTTTCTTGGAAAGAAATTGCGAAAGTGGCACTTTCTCTCCTTGATGATCTTCAAGTTCTCATTGTATCACCATGAGAATGAGTATCACTGTGGGCTATCTCATCTATGATCTTTATCCCTCTACAGTTAAATTCATAAGCACTTTACCTTTGAGAATTCCTTCATGCTGGGCATGGTGGCTCGTGCCTGTAAGCTTCAGCCTATGAAGCGGCCAGGGCTAGGGATGCGGTTCGAGTCCTGCCTGGGGCCCATAGTGAGACCTATTTCCAAAAAAATAGTTGGGCGTGGTGGCATGCGCCTATGATCCCAGCTACCTGGGAAACTGAGGCTGGGGATTGCTTGAGTCTGTGGTACCCCGGGCAACAAGAGCCTGCAGTTCCACAGGCAAAAATAGCGAGACCTAGTCTCAAAAAAAAAAAAAAAAAAAAAAAAAAAAAAAAAAAAAAAAAAAAGAAAAAAAAAAAAGAGAATTCCTTCATCCTGTTATTCAATACACACACCAGAAAACAAAAAATCTTCATCTGCCCCTACAATGTGACAGATGCACACAGATCTGCATGTGATTTTGAGGGAAATTTCTCCAAACCAGTTTCCTTCCCCACCTTGGTCAGATACCCTCCTTAGGTGCTGTCATCACAACCCAGCTGCAACTGGATACTAAGTATTTTGTGAGTCCGGACTTTCTGGCTCTCAGGACGCAGGTGTCTCTATCCCATGTGCAGGGATGAATGGCAGAGATGCACAAAGAGAAATCCCACTGGTGCTTCCAGAGAATGAGCTCTGTGGGCAGACACGCTTAAGAAAGTCCATTTAAAATCAGCACTGACCTGTGCTAACACAGTGCCGACTGACTCTCTTAGACGCTGGAGACTGGACACTTGATACTTGAGATACCCTTTGGCGGCTGGAGACTATGCTTCTGGAGATTGGAGACTCAAGTCTACTCTCCCTCCAACCCTGCTTAAATCCACCCTCAGGGTGCCCGACCCAAGAGTCTTATTGGACCATTTTTCACTTCCATGGTTGATTGGGCTCTTTCAGCTGAACCACCACAACTTTGGCTGGCTCCTGCCTCGTATTGCCAGCAGACTTATTCAGGGGGAGAGCTAAAGTTCTTGCTCTTTTGTTAGTAGGAAAACTGAGAGGCACCCCAGTACCCCCAAATCTGCATATTCTAAATGGGTTCTGCTATCCACTGTATGAAGACAAAGCATATTCTTAGTGAGTAAGATCTATAATAAAAGTAAACTTTAATAGAGCTAATGTACATAGCATTAAAAGATGGAATAAAAGAAATACCTTTTCCCAATGAAAACTCAGAGTTACTTGTCCCCCTCCAGGGTAAATGTTCGGTTAAATAGTGTTAGCCCAAAGTGGAGCTATCAAGGTCTGAAAGCTTGACACAAGTTAAAGACACCTATATCAGTGAACCATAGGAAAGAGGCAGAAGAGGTCAAGCAAATCTAAAAGGAAAATAACAAAAGTAAATACAAATCAAGATAAAAGCCGCCATTGGGAGCCTCCCCATAGGTGTCTCACCTGCTCTCTTCCAAATAGCTCCTTCCCTGTCCTCCCAACTCCCTGGTGCTGAGACCCAAGTGCAGTTTCTTCACATGTCTCTTTGCTCCATGTGCTTCTTCAAAGTCTTTTGGATGTAGGGGTAGTGATGCAGTTGAAAATTGCTTGATTGCTAGCTTAGCAACAATATACTAAAATTCAAATGGTACTGAAAAGATTAGCACAACCCTTGCTCAAGGATGACATGCAAATTCACTAGCATTGCATATTTTTTCAAAATAAAAAAAAGTGACAAAAGATAAAGAAGGTCACAACCTAATGGTTCAAGGGTCAACCAACCAAAAAGACAACAATTACCAACATATACTCACTAAATGAGGAAGCGCCGAGATTCATGAGAGAGCTACTAACATAACTAAAACAAATATTGGTGAAAACACATACGTAGTAGTAGACTTTAACACTCCACTCTCACCAAAGGACAAATCAATGGAACAGAAACTACACAAGGACATAAAAACCTTAAAGGAATACCTAGACCAAAGGACCTAATAGATATCTATAGGACACTAGACCCACAAGGTAAAAAATACACCTTCCTCTCAAATTGACATGGATCATTCTCTAAAACTGATGACATACTAGGCCACAAGGCAAACTTGAAAAAAATACATTAAGATTAAAACAATACCAACTTTTTTCACAGATCTTAAAGGTGTCAAACTAAATCAATAATGAAAAGAAAGCAAGAAGAGCATAGAACACATGAAGACTGAACAACATGCTACTAAACAAAGACTCAGTAATGGAAGAAATTAAAGAAGAAATTAGGCCAGGCACGGTGGCTCGTGACTATAAGCTTCAGCTTATGAAGCAGCCGGGGCCAGATCGCGGTTCGAGTCCTGCCTGGGGCCCGTAGCGAGACCTAGTTCCAAAAAAACAGCTGGGTGTGCTGGTGTGCGCCTGTAATCCCAACTACCTTGGAAGCTGAGGCTGGGGATTGCTTGAGTCTGTGGTACTCTGGGCAATGAGAGCCTGCAGTTCCATGGGCAAAAATAGCGAGACCTAATCTCAAAAAAAAAAAAAAGAAGAGAAAATTAATACCTATTTATTTCAAAACAAATGACAAAGAAGATTCAGTATTCCAAAATGTCTGGGACTCAACAAACGCATGTGTAAGAGGAAGGTTTATAACAATACAGGCCCCCTATAAAAACCAGAAACTAACCAAAGAAATAAACTAATTTCCCAACTCTAAAAATTAGAAAAAGAGAAACAAGAAAAGCCAAAATCCAGCAGAAGACAAGAAATAATAAAAATGAAATAAAATAAAAAACGTAGAAACCAAAAAGACTATCCAGAAGATCAACAAAACCAAAAGCTGGTTCTTTGAAAAAATAAATAAAATTTACAAACCCCTTGTGAAGCTCACAAAGAAGAGAGAACATTCAAATAAACAGGATCACAAATGAAAGAGAAGAAATTGCAACAGACACAAAAGAAATCCAAAGATTAATGAGATTACCCTGAACATCTATATGAAACAAATACAACAACCTGGATGAGATGGACAGATGCTTAGAAAACTACAGATTCTTAGAAAAACACCAAATTGAACAATGAAGAAATCGAGAATTTAAATAAACCAATCACAAGCAGAAAATTGAAATAGTCATCAAAATTATCACTAAAAATTAGAACCCAGGATGAGATGGCTTTACAAATTAATTCTACCAGACATTCAAAGATGAAATAACCCTTGCACTACTAAAACTTTTCCCAAAAATTGAGAAAGAAGGAAAACTGCCAAACACATTCTACAAAGCAAACATCACACTCATACCAAAATCAAATAAGGACAGCACCAAGAAAGAAAACTACAGATAAATTTCCCTCATGAACAAAGTACAAAAATTTTAAACAAAATCCTGGCAAATTGAATCTTATGATCTATAAAAAGCATTATTCACCATGACCAAGTGGGATTTATCCTGGGGCACAAGGATGGTTCAACATGCAGAAATCAATTAAAATAATATACCACATCAAAAAATGTATGGTCATATCAATAGATGCAGAGAAAGCATTCAACAAAGTCTAGTACCCATTCATGACTAAAGCCCTTGAAAAATTAGGAATAAAAGGAACATACCTCAATATAATAAAAGCCATCTATGACAAACCTACAGCAAATATCATTCTAAATGGGAAAAAAATAAAATCATTCCAATTAAGATCTGGATTCACGCAAAGATGCCCACTCTCTCCACTACCTTTTAACACTGTACTGGTAGTTCTAGCTAGGGGAATATGGCAAGAGAAAGACATAAAAGGGATACAAACAGAAAAAGAGGAACTGAAACTATCATTATATTCAGATGACATGATTCTATAGAGAACCCAAAAAGATCTACAGAAAAACTACTAAAAACTATGAACCAGTACAGGAAGGTAGCCAGTTCGAACATCAACACACAGAAGTCTGTAGCTTTCCTATATGTAAAAAGCCAAGCAGAACAAGAAATTTTTTTAAAGTCCCATTTACCATTGCACCAAAAAAAATTAAATACGTGGCAATAAACCTAACAGAACATGTGAAAGAACTAGACAAAGAAAGCTTTAAAACACTGCAAAAGAGATCAAAGAAGATATAAATAGATGCAGTGCAGGCGGCAGAGCCCGCACCTTCCATGGCCACACCATGATGGCATGGTCGCTGCTTCCCACATGCACCAGCTCCACTTACCTCTTGACATCGGGTGGGATGGAGCTGAGGTCAGCCCAGGGAGTTGCCAGGCCCTGCCAGCACATGGGTACCACCTCACATTCAAGCCCTGTGAAGAAACAGGGTGCAGTATGAGGGGAGGGGGAGTCAGGTATGCCACAGACCCCTCTGGGTTTGCCTCCACTCCAGAGAGCCCACATCAGGAATAAGTACCTCAAAACGATTTTTCAACCACAGAAACCGAATAGGTAAGGTACAGGAAGATTCTTAAATGTATGCCACCTGGGCAGGACTCAAAAAGAACAAGGCAAGAATCACCAAGCATTGAACTGCAAGAGCAAACAAAATAACTCCACCTACAATATCACTGAGGAGCTGTGAACAAAAACCTGGCACAGAGACGCTGTCAATAAGGGCACTGCACACCCTCTTTGGTCAGAGGGAAGAGACCGGCCGAATGGAAGTGGCCCCACAGCAAAGCTCCAAAGAAGGAGACCAGGAGACCTACCATCTACCAGCTGATGGCTTTCCCCATTAAGGAGCTGCTCTACCAAAACATACAGCTGAGAATCATGCCCTTCCAAAGCCAAAGACCCAAAACATAACGTGAAGGAGCAACAAAATGTTGCAGAAAACAACTTAGATGAGATCCACAAAGAAACCAGAAGCAATCATACAAGCCAAAGGTGCTTGATTTGGCCTGTGAAGGCAAAGCGGTACAGGAAAGGTAAACAGCATGCTATAATAAGTCCCAAGAAATCACACCCTCCCCAAGGATGAGGAAATAGATCCAGAGAAAAAAAAAAAGAAAAGAAAAAGACTAATGAACTAAACATAGACAAACAACGACAACAAAAGGAGGCAAAGTGACCAGAGGGGGTGTGGTGTGGTGGGGTATTCCCATGGGGATCAGAAATTATACAATCATGTATTGCAAAAAAAAATCTGAAAGTAAAGTAAAATTTAAAATTTTCCAATGACATTCTTTAAAGAGATAGAACAAAAATTACTGAAATTCATATGGAATAGCTAAAGACCTCAAATGTCAAAGCCTCCTGACCAAAAAAAGAGAGAATGGAAGTATAACTATTCCATATCTCAAACTATACTACAAAGCCATAGTAATTAAAACAGCATGGTACTGGTTACAAAAATTGACAATCAGACCGATGGAACAGAATTGAGTGCCCTGAAATAAAATCACACATATGTAGTTAAGTAATCTTTGACAAAGGAGTGAAAAACTTATATTGGAACAAGGACAGCCTCTTCAATAAATTGTGCTGGGAAAACTGGACCAAGACATGCAAAAAAATGAACCAAGACTATTCCCTCACACCATGTACAAAAAACCAACTCAAAATGGATAAAGGACTTGATATAAGACCTGAAATGATAAGTACATAGAAGAAAACTTGGGCATTATACTTCATCCCTTTCTGGACACATCTACAACTGGCAAAAAAAAAAATGAGGTACAGGAAGATTCTTAAATGTATGCCACCCAGGCAGGACTCAAAAAGAACAAGGCAAGAATCACCAAGCACTGAACTGCAAGAGCAAACAAAATCACTACACCTACAATGTCACTGAGGAGTTGTGAACAAAAACCTGGCACAGAGACGCTGTCAATAAGGGCACTGCACATCCACTGTCAATAAGGGCACTGCATACCCGCTGGGTGAAGGAAAAAATAGACAGTTGGGACTACATCAAACTAAGAAGCTTCTGTACAGCAAAAGAGACAGCAGACAAAAAGACCAAACTGAGGGGGAGAAAATTTGTGCCCTCTAGGAAAGTGATTAGGGTTTAATAACAAAGACCCAAAAGGAACTCACACTACTCAGCAAAAACAAAACAAGAAACCCAGTCAAAAATGGATTGAAGAACTGAAAAGACACTTGTCCAAAGAGGAAATACAAATGGCCAACAGGCACATGAAAAAATGCTCAATGACACTAGCAATCAGGGAAATGAAAATAAAACCACAATGAGATACCACCTTACACCAGTAAGAATGGCCCACATCAATAAAAAGGGCAACAACGAGTGCTGTCCTGGATGTGGAGAGAAAGGAACACTCCTACACTGCTGTTGGGAATGTAAAGTGTCCAGCCACTATGGGAAGCTGGGTGAAGGACCCTCAAACTAACGAAGATGTAACTACCATTTGACCCTACAATCATCCTTCTGGAATCTACCCAAAGGAGACCTCAATATCAATACAAAGGGACACCTGTACTCAGATGTTTATTATTACAGCACTATTTATAATTGCAAGGACATGGATGACAAGAAACAACCCAAATGTCCCAAAACAGACAAATGGATGAAAAAGATGTATATATATACACAATGGAATATTACTCATCAATTAAAAATGGCAATTTGATGATGTTGAAATAACATGGATGTACCTAGAAGAAATCATATTAGCAGAAACAAGTCAGAAAGAAAAAGACAGAAACCAAATGGTTTCACTAATATATGAAACATAGGAAAAAGAAACAAAAGGCCTGGAGGAAAAATCAAAATGGCAAGCAGCAAAAGTAAAGTACACAACTGTGGCTGGGGGAGTGAGGAGAAAGGGTCAGGGAGGCAAGGTTTTGGCTGACACCAGGGAATACAAAGATGTGAAATATATATATATATATATATATATATATATATATATATATTATTTGAGTAATAAAAAAGAATTATTATTATGACTTTTTGATATAATTTGAAATCTGGGAGTGTAATACCTCTATTCTCTCTTCTTTTGATCAGAAAATTTTTGGATATTCAAGGTCTTTTTTTTATTCCATGTGAATTTTGGTAACTTTTGTTCTATTTCTTTAAAGAATGTCATTGGAATTTTTGTTGGAATTCCATTGAATTTCTAGATTGCTTTTGGTAGAAAGGCCGCTTTGATAAGCTAATTATTCCAGTGCATGAGCAAGGAAAGTCTTTCTATGTTTTAATGTCTCTATTTCTTTTAACAATGCTTTTTTACTTTTCTTTTTATAGATATTTCATGTCTTTTGTTAGGTTTATTCCCAGCTATTTAATTTTCACTGGTGCAATAAAAATTGAATGGTTTTCTTAATTTCTTCTTCTGACTGATTTTTGCATATAAGAGGGTCACTGATTTTTGTGTATTGATTTTGTATCCAAGCTACCTTACCGAACTGGTTTATTATTTCAATTACTTTTTCTGTGGATTTTTTGGGGTTCGCTGCACAAAGTATCATGTCATCTACAATAATGATAGCTTTATTTTTTCTTTCCCTATATGCATTCCTTTTACATCTTTCTCTTGCCTTATTGCCCTAGCTATAATTTCCCATCCTATGCTGAAAAGTAGTGGTCAGAGTAGGCATCCTTGCCTGGTTCTAGATCTTTTTTTTTATGTTTAATTTCTGCCACTTTATTCAGTTCATTCTTACTGGTTAAGGTATTAAAAGAAGATGAACAAGTCTGTCTTTAATGATTACTTACTCTAGAAGCTACTATGATAAAACTAAGTGACTCCCACCCCCTTCTCTGCAGAAGTTTAAAAGATAATCTTTTTTAAAAAAATTTTTAATTTATACATATATATTTCACATCAATCACTTTATTGAGGTCCCTGGAGGTCCCCCACCACCTCCCCTCCCTGGCCACTCCAGCTGATCCCCTCCCACAGTTGTGTACTTTCATTTGGTTGTCCATATATTAGTGAAACCATTTGGTTTCTGTTTTTTTTTTTCCTTCTGACTTGTTTCTGCCAGTATGATTTCTTCTAGGTACATCCATGTTACCAGAAAATCATCAAATTTGTCATTTTTTATTGATGCGTAATATTCCATTGTGTATATATACCACATCTTTTTCATCCAGTCCTCTTTTTGGGCGCATTAGGGTTGTTTCCAAGTTCTTGCAATTATAAATAGTGCTGCAATAAACATCCGAGCACAGGTGTCCCTTTGTACCCACATTGAGATCTCCTTTGGGTAGATTCCCAGAAGAGCAATTGCTGGGTCAAATGGTAGTTCCATTTTCATTAGTTTGAGGGTCCTCCACACTGCTTTCCATAGTGGTTGGAGCCTGGTTCTAGATCTTAATGGAAATAATTTCAGTTTTTCTCCATTAAGGATGATGTTTGCTGTGGGTTTGTCATAAATGGCTTTTATTATATTGAGATAAGTTCCTTTTATTCCTATTTCTTCAGGGGCTTTCATCATGAATGGGTGTTGATTTTATCAAATGCTTTTTCAGCATCTATTGATATGATCATATGGTTTTTGATTTTCTTCTTATGACTGTGATGAATTATGTTGACTGATTTTTCAGATGTTGAACCATCCCTGAGTCCCTGGGATGAATCCCATTTGATCATGGTGAATATTCCTTTTTATGCTGTTGGATTTTATATGCCAGGATTTTGTTTAGAATTTTTGTGTCTGTGTTCATTAGGGAGATTGGCCTAAATTTTTCTTTCTTTGTGCTATCTGTTTGGTTTTGGTATTAGTTTGTTTGCTTCATAGAATGTACTTGGTAGTTTTCCTTCTTTCTTGATTAGTTGGAATGTTTTATTTATAATGGAATTATATCCTCTTGGATGTTTGGTAGAATTCATTTGTGAAACCATCTGATCCTAGGTTCTTGTTTTTAAGGAGAGTTCTGATGACTGCTTTAATATTGCTACTTGTGATAGGCTTGTTTAGGTTCTCAATTTCGTCTTTGTTCGGTTTTGGGAGCCTTTATCATTCTAAGAATTTGTTTATCTCACCCAGTTTGTTGTATTTGTTTGCGTATAGATGTTCATAGTAGTTTCTAATTATCTTTTGAATTTCTGCTGTATCAGTTGCAATTTTTCCCTTTTCTTTTATGATGCTGTTTATAAGAGTTTTCACTCTTCTTTGTTAGCTGTGCTAGAAGTTTATCCATTTTATTTAATTTTTTTTGAAGAACCAACTTTTGGTTTTGTTTATCTTCTGGACTGTCTTTTTGGTTTTTATTTCATTTGTTTCTGCTTTGATTTTTATTATTTCCCATTACTCCTGGGGTTTGTGTTATTTTGTTGCTTTTTCTAGTTCCTCAAATTGGGTGATTAGATTTCTTTTTTGTTTGTTTCTTGTTTATTAAACTGAGCCTGTATTGCTATGAACTTTCCTCAGAATACTGCTTTTACTGAGTCCAATACATTTTGGAATGTTGTGTCATCTTTGTCTTGTGTCTCCATGTATGTTTTAATTTCTTCTTTGATTTCCTCATTTAGCCAGTACTCTTTCAGTAGCAAGCTGTTTGGTCCTCATGTAGTGTACACTCTCTATTTTCTTTTCATTCTTAATTTATAGTTTGATACTTTTATGATTGGAGAAAAAGGTTGAAATTACTTTCATCTTTGTGCATTTATTCAAGTCTGCCTTATGGCCTAATATATATTCAACTTTAGAGAATGATCCATGTGCATTTGAAAATAAAGTATATTCTTTTCTGTGGAGATGCAGTGTCCTACAGATATCTATCAGGTCCATTTGGTCTAGGTTTTCCTTTAAAGCTTTTGTGTCCTTGTGTAGTTTCTGTTTCATCATTTTGTTCTTTGGTGAGAAAGGAGTGTTAAAGTTACCTACCACATATGCATTTTCACTAATGCTACTTTCAGTTGTGCTAGTAGTTGTCTAATGAATTTTGGTTCTCCCTCATTGGTGAATATATGTTGGTGACTGTAATATCTTTCTGGTGAATTAGCCCCCTTTTCAATGAAATTGAATTGAAAACACAGAAGTAAAGTCACACACACACATTATTAACTAATCTATGGCAAAGGAGCAAAGAACATGCACTGGAATTAACTATAAGCTCTTCAATAAATGATGTTGCGAAAAATAGGCAGCCATATGCAAAAGACTGAAACTAGACTACCACCTTATACTATACACAAAAACCAACTCTAATTGGATAAAAGATTTGAATGTAAGACCTGGAAGCATAAAATATGTTTAAGAAAACACTCCAGGAACAATCTAGAAACATGCTTGAAGACTCATTCCCAGAAACAAAGAAAATAAAAGAGAAGAAAAACACCTGGGACTACACTAAACTAGAAACCTTCTCATGCTAAATAAACAACAATCAAATGAAGAAACACTCCATGGAATGAAAGAAAATATTTGCACACCATACACTTGATAAGGGATTGATATCAATGATCTATAAAGAACTTGCACAATCTAACAAAAAACAGCAAAGAACTCAATCATGAAATGGGAAGCACACTGAAAAAGACACTTTTCAAAAGAATAAAAGAAAATGTCCAACAGGTATATGAAATTATGATAAGCATCATTTACAATCAGGGAACTCCAAATCAGTATCACAACAATATACCTTATACCAGTAACAAAGATCCATGTTTTAAACTGGCAAGACAAAAACTGGCAAAGACAAATGCTGACAAGAATGCAGACAAAAAAGATCCCTATTAGACTGCTGGTGGGCTTGCCAACTAGTCCAGTCATTTTGGAAGTTGTGTGGAAAAGTCTTTAAAGGAAACACTAAAAATGGATTATGTAACATGCAGCAACTTCACTCCTGGAATTCTACCTATAGGACCCAAAGAATAATCAATAGAAAAATCTGCATTCTTATGTTTATTGCAGCTTTATTTGCAATACCCAAGATATGAAAATCAACTAAATACCCCAAAACTGACAATTGGATCAAGATGGGGTACATATTCACAATGGAATACAACTCAGTGATCAAAAAAGACAAACTCATGCCATCTATGGAAACACGGATGCACCTGGAAGGGATTATGCTAGGCTAAATAAGTCAGAAAGAGAAAGAAAAATATTGAATGGTCTCTCATATAGAGGGAAGATAGGGAAACAGCACAAGGGGTGAGAAACAGACAAAACTTTCAGGTGAAACATAGATCTGAGGTATATTCCTAGTGGGGGAAGTAGAGGAGTCAGAAGAGAGGAACGAGAAGCAGAAGGGACAATAGTGAGAGTACCAGCATCTTGTTGGTGGGAGGATTATGGGAACTAATTATGTGAGAAGAAATCAAATATTGCACAAAAGTGAACAATGTAAAATTTTACTTACTTAACTAAAAATAAGTAAAAAAAATCTATCTATAAAAATATCTCATCGACTTTGTTTTTGATATGTACATTCCTTAGATAACTTTATATAGTGGAGAGGTTACAAAAAGTCATGGAAGAACATTTATCCTTACTTTCAGAACTTACTGATTTTATAATGTTATGCTCTTTAATAACGATGGTGATAATTATAAACATATCTCTTTATTGTTTTCTAAGTACATATTCTTTTATTTCAAAGATTACTTTCATTTTAATATTATTTTACAACCATATTTGAGAATTAGATGTTCAGCATCTCTCCAGTTGGGGGCGATTACTGCACTACAAAACCACCAAAAGAGTCAAGTCACCTTCAAGTCCATTGTGCTCCCTCCCCACTTGGTTTTCTCCCTTCACACTGGCACTGAGGTTAGAAGAATCTGACTTTGGGATTATCTTGATTTTATGGACCCTTTCTTCTCTTTCTCTATATTCCACATGCCAGTGACACCATACATTTTTTGTCTTTCTCCTTCTGACCCATTTAACATTGCACTATGCCCTCCAGTTCCAGATATCTTATCATAAATGCAAGACTCTATCTTTTGATTTTAGGTGCATGTACTCTATTGCATTTATATTCCATATAACCCTGGCCCACTCACATGTCTGGGGAGCACTTCTGTGTTTCCATGAATTAGTATTGTAATTTGAGCTGCAAGGAATGAAACAATGTACCTATCACTCTTTTGGAGTACATTTGTATTCTCTGGAATATATACCTAGGAGTAGAGTTGCTGTTTACATCTAGATCCATGTTCCTTTTTTTTTAAGTAAACTTCATACTTTTCCATGCAGTCTGCAAAAGTTATATTCCCACCAGCAGTGGGAATATAGGACTTAGGGGCCCATGGCTCCTGTTAGAGACAAAGCGAGATGGTAGAGATAGTCCAGCCCTAGCACTGAGAGAATGCCTGGCACGCTGACACCCCAGGTTTGTCCTAGCCGAACATTGTACGAATGTGTGTGTTGGAGTGTGTGACTGTGTCAGCCTCTGTGTGTGTGAAAGAGATTTCACTCTCACTTAAATGTACAGTGTGAATTCGACTCACATTTCCCTCAGTGCTTCTTAGTTACAGTTTGATTTTCTGCAACATATTCTCACCAGAGTGATTTATTATATATTTTGTTTTTGATTTATATTTCATTGATGATAAGTGATTATGAACAGCTTTTTCATGTACCTGTGGATCATCTGTATGTATTACTGGGACAAACGTCTACTGATCACCTCTGCCATTTTTACTATGTCATATATAGTGAAATTATGTGGTATTTGTCTTTCTCCATCTTACTTACTTAACTTAGCATCCTACCCTCTAGGTTATCTCCACAGCCAGGTGGCATTTTTTTCAATACTCTTGGCTGGGCACATAGAAACCAGTCATGGAGACTTACTGATTGGGGTAATTACCCACACTGTCTTTTCATGCTTAAAACGACTTAATCAACAAAAGAAGACACACTTATGAAATTCACAGCAACGAATGGAGCTAGATGGAATCATGTAGTGGAAATAAGTCAGAAAATGAAATAGGGGATGGTCTCACTTACATGAGGGATACAGGGAAAATAAACAATCAAACAGAAGAGACAAAAATAAGACTGCCAACAGAACTGAAGCATTGAGCAAGGGGGGGGGAAGAGTGTAAAATGGGGAGGGATGGGCACAAGAGCTTAAAATGGTTCGTGGGAGATAAGGTGATGGGAAAACTTCGGGGTAGAAAACGATGTAATATATATGTATATATGTATATATATATATATATATGGGTGTGTGTGTCGGTGTGTACAATCAATCAATCAATAAATGAAAATAAATAAAAGTGGCTTAAGAATGACTCTGCATTATGGAGTGATAATTTATCCTGTATCTTCTTCCAGTACCATGCAATTCTATACCACTTTCCAAAAGAGTTTCTGCTCATCCTGGTTTAAACATGTTATTTATATAAAAAAAAATCAATACTTTACAATTAGAAATTGATGTGCAGGTCCTGATGACCCATTTTGCTGGATTTCAGCCCAATGCTAAATGACCCCAGAGGAAAAGAAATACTCTCACTCTATAAAGCACCAAAACATCTAGAACAGTTCAAATACCTTCATGTTCCCAAGACATTTATCTCAACTATTATCTATTGTGGACCATCTACTTTTGAAGTAACATAGAAGGTAGCTGAAAATTCACAAAAATCTTCTAATCTTTGCTGCAGGCAGTTGCTTTGGAAATGTTTGCCTGCTGTATGTGGGGATCTTAAAGGTGAACTAGGGTCATCTTCATGGTACTGGTGCAAACTTGTCTGTGCTGTTCCCTCTATGTCTGACCCAGGCTCTGCCTGGGTGTTCAGGATGACTTCCACAGGGACTGGTCATTCTTTAAAGAACAGTTGAGTGGTGGGATTGTACCTGACACATGGTTCATATAGTAACCACGAGTTGAGAGACCTCTTGGGTCCATGCAAGGGGTTGGAATCTTTGTGTCTGTCACTTATGTTTATGGTAGTGTTAGCACCTGATGGTTTTGCCAGCATCAGTGTTTCTTTACAGCCAAACAGCAAGATGATATCTGTCTGCATGTTCCACTTATTTGGGGGAGCTCTTAGCCACATTTCTAAGCTATCACCTGGGCATGTACACTTTAGAGCTGCACAGGTGATTTCTGATGCACCAGAGGTACACAGTGCTGAAAGAACCCCCAGTTACTGTTTGAGGGAAAGCAAGAGGAGAGAATCAGAGGTGGCAGCATACAAACACCCAGGTCTGTGTCTTCTGTCTATGTCTCTGTGTGTCTGTCTATGCTTGTGTCAGCCTGTGTGTGTGTGCGTGTGGCAGAGAGATATAGAGAGTAGAGCAGGTCTCACAGCTAAGAAAGGCAGAGAATTTAGAGTTCCCAAGTGCCTGACTGTAGAAAACAGGAGAGAAAATAGAACAAGGTTGATATTAGGGGAGGAGAGGGTAAAGATCACGTGCTAAGACCCCACCCCCAGACTCCATGACCCTAAAGCCCTGTGCCCTAGAGGAGGCTGAGCACACAGGAGGAGGTATCTCAACACTGATACTCAGAAGCATCCTGTTGCTGAGCCTTTCCTCAGCCCCAGCTCTTCCTTCAGAGACAGCACAGAGCAGGCAGCAGACCCCATGGAGGCCCGCTCAGCCTATGGACACAGAGTGCGAGTTCCCTGGCAGGGGCTCCTGCTGGCAGGTGAGAGAGAAAAGTATGGAAATTGGGTGGGAGATGGGGAAACAGAGACCAGCTGGGGCAGACTATCTCCTGAGAGGACAGGTTTCTGAAGAGACACAAAGGTTGTCTTCAGAACCTGTAGGGAGACAGCATCAGGTAGGATGCAAACAAGGGACTCAGGAACATGACTTGAGATGGTGATGGTGAGAATATCCTCAATAGTGTGTATTATCCAAGTTACTCATCACTTGTCAGTAATTTTAAAATCCAATATCAGCAACAATAATTTATATCAGTTTTTCATTCCAGAAAAAATATACGAATAGAGCAATGAACATTGACTTTATCACCAATCACAGCATTTAAAAATAACACAGGACGTGGAAGCTTTGGGAACATTCATTAAGTCACAGAGATTGGCAGCCTGACCCTTCCCTGGGAGAACAACAATATCAGACAAGCCCCTGCCCTCAGGGAATTCAAGGTCTGCTGGGAGGAGGACAGACAACACAGATCTAGAATGTGCTGAAGGGGCTGACAAGTATCAGGAGGGGTGCAGAGAAGGGAAAGTTCACAGAGTGAAGACAGGGCACAGAGCAGGGCGTCAGGGAGGCAACTCCCAAGAATGCTTTGAGCAATGATAAGGGGCTGTGGGCAGGGTGGGAGCAAGCCTGGCACCAACTTAAGAAAAGTACTTGAAACAAGGGAAAGTTTCTTCAGAGAGACCCTTGTAGTAGAATTCATTCTTAGGACTAAATAAGAGACACCAAACAAAAAAAAAAAAAAATGAGGGTTTTAAAATGTACCTTTTCATCCTGAATGATAGCTGCATGTAAAAACCAATTTCTCTTACTTCCTTCCTAGTCTCACTGCTAACCATCTGGATCCCACCCAGCAGTGGGGGTATCGTCTTGGAATATATTCAAACTGAGGTTGTTGGAGAGAACTACATCCGCTTCTCTGCTGAAAATGTACCACCAGGCACTGATGCAATTATCTGGTGCAAAGGAAATAACCCTAATCTGAATAGTGAAATTGCATCATGTTTCACACACAATAAAGATGTGATATCAGGCCCTGCATACACTGGTCGACAACTAGGGAATCAGAGAGGGGGCATGGTAATACTGAAATGTAGCAGGGAAGACTCTGGACGATATATCCTAGTCGCTACCAGGGGAGCTCAGCGTCAGCAAATAGCATCCTTACAAGTCTTCATTCTAGGTAAGTGATTCCTTTCTGACCTCTGGGTGTGAGGGTGAATCAGGTCCACCCACAGGCTTGGACATGCCCCACTGCAGATGTCCCAAATGGGGGTTTGAGCACCTACACCAGCAAGCACACACAGAGACAGACCAAATTGAAAAGATCACGCTCCTTTCCCAGAATCCACGCTATGGACACTTCCTGGAGACAGGACACATATAACAAACCTCAACTGTTCTTATCTACAGCATAAGAAAGGAAGGAAAAGGAGGGAATGAGGGAATCTCAGTCCTGCAGGCACTGGCCCTGCATGCAGAGTTCTGAGAGGCTTTGGCTATCAAGTTCTGCCTCCCCAGGGCTGGGACCCTGTCCATCCTCTGCCCTCTGCCCCTACAGCTCCTGGGAGCCCATATCCTACTGACCACAGAACTATTGGTCTGTGCAAGTATCAAGTTGCCCTGGCTCTGCTCTGGGGCACCCCAGGCCTTTGGCCCATTAGGGCCTGAAGCTCTACTCTCCCCAGTGGCCCTGACACATTCCCAGGGTGACTGGCCCGACCCTGTCCTCTTTGACTGCCTGTGTCTCATGCCTGGTGTTTCTTATGAGGACCCCGCCATGCGGTTGCTCTAGATGATGACACCTCAGCTTCTGACCTGTCA
The DNA here is from genome assembly GCA_004024945.1 of Uropsilus gracilis. NCBI lineage: Eukaryota > Metazoa > Chordata > Mammalia > Eulipotyphla > Talpidae > Uropsilus > Uropsilus gracilis. The sequence continues at coordinate 53,868 of PVHY01007613.1, forward strand.
CTTCCACTCTGCCCAGTTTCCGGGTTTGATCAACTGTAACTGTGCTTCCAAAGGATGACAGAGTAGAGATTGCATGGAATCTTTAAATCTAGTGGGAGGTGTTTTCAGGTTAACACATAAGCTTTCAAATCCTTAAACAAGAGTGAATGTCATTTTATCAGTTGTATCTTTAAACTTCTAAGAAAGTTTAAAGTTTCTTAAATTTAATTCCATAGCTTGGATCCATGATAATTGGTAATATTTTATAAAATTTGGTGTTATGGAAAAGTGATTATATTCTTAATGGCTTCTCATATAGCTCATTATACTGTATGGAATAACTAGTGTTTCATGAACTGATTAGTTTCCTCAATTTTATTGAATTTATAAGATTTAAAATATTTTAGGGAAATACCACAGCTAGTCAACAAACAGGTCATGCCATAGCAAACAAAGAACATCTAGGTCTCTCTTTCCAGTCACATGGACTACCTTTCTCCTTATTTCATTTATTCGTTATACTGTTTAGGAATGAAGTGGCTGCAGAGTCCTGCACTATGTTGTAGAGAAGTGAGTAAAGCCCCCACTGCTTTTTCCTAATCTTACAAGAAAATCTTTGGGTCTTTCACCCAAAGGAGTATATTACCAGTTGAAGACTTTCCCTTTGAGGATTTTGTTGTATTACTCTAGTTCTTTTTATTCATAAGAATGTCAGTCTTTAAATTTAATATGTGACCTTGGAAATTTCCATAACAGTAAAATTTAACTCTGGGCCTTGAGATCTCCCAAAATGAGAAATCATTTAAATTGGCTGCTCTTCAGGTACTAAGGTTATGACTATGGTGCTGGGCATCTTTATTGCCTAGAAAATGCTTAACTAACACTGAAAATCTCCTTTGGTCAATGGGGACAAATTGCAATGTTGATATCCACATGCCTTCTGATTCTGTATGAGGAGTGGTGGTTGTGATATAATCAGATAAAGGGGGCATGGTAATCCACAGGAGGTCAGTCTTCCCTTGACTAGACATACGAGACAGGTTTCCTGATGCTGATGCCACCGAGCTACCCATAGGGACGTGCTCAGGGTCTCCTTGCACCCATTAGGAATCATACGGTGAGTATGCATGAGTTTTGCAGCCTTCTGCTCAGAGTCACCCAACAAGGCCACTCCACCTCCTCACAGGTCACTGTCATCATGTGGAGGCATGACAGATTCACTGTGACCTATGAGTGCCTGATTATTGGGGAAAGAGAATGGTCCTCATTCCAGGTCTCCTCTCATTTTGTCACCTGCTCTGTTTCTCCACAGAACCAGAGACTCCACTTTCTGTCCAACGACCATTATCCATAGTGCGAGCAAATGATGATGTGGACTTAATATGCCAGACAGATAAAATTGGGTACACGATCCACTGGCATTTCTATGACCAAAACGGACGTTTTAGAGAAAATGTGATGGTGGGCCAAAATAAAAATGTGCTCAAGATAAAATCTAGCAAGAGGAAGCATTCTGGGTTATATTGGTGCACGTTCATCAAAGGAAGGAAAGGTGGAAAAAGTGAACCGCTCACGCTTAAAGTGGTCTAGAGTCACCTTCTTGTTCCACATGATTCATTAAATTCTAAATCAGGATTCTCTTATGTGAAAATCAGTTTCCTCAGTTATCATGATAACCCAGTGATGGGGATGGAAAGTTCTGGAAGATATGTATTGAATCAATAAAGCACAAACATGCAAACCAATGCTGTCCTTTTGCAGTGACTGTCACATCCCAGCAGAGGGCGCCTCCTCTGGTCTCAGTTGTGCCATCTCCACAGGGGAAGGGTCCCTGTGTCCCCCAGAGGACAGGTGGGGGGGTCCTGTGACAATGAAGGTGGCTCATGAAAAGCTGTCAGCATCACAGCTCTCCCTCCTCCAAGTGCTATGGGTGGTGTCTTGACAAGGATGGGACCCCAAGGTAAACAGCACTCCATGTGCATGCAAACACAGCAGATTCCTACATTACAAAACACTGTCTGCTTAATGCTCCTGCATAGATATAGGGGGGAAGGGTTTGGAGAATCCTGGTTTCAGGCTGTAACCTGGGAACAGCTGAAACCTGGGATCACTGAAGCAGGAAAAGGTTCTAGGTGATTTCCAGTCACATCTACAGATACCATTCCTACACGCACACTTAGCCTCTTGCTAAGAAGCCATGTCTTCATCAGGAGGGTGAATCTCCTGAGGGGCTACAGTCTTCTTAGTTGTCACCCACCACAGCACAGCACACGCAGAACCCGATGTCCCTCCACAGGAGAATCCCCATCATCCCAAACAATGCACTAGGCCTAGTGCTCACGTTCCTATGTCTGAATCAACTGGTACTCCCACACCTCCCATGCCTACCCCAGCACCTGAACTTCACCATCTTGGGCCACCAGACCCCAAATCCTGAAGCTACATGAGAGGTCACTACACCACTAAAGTCACTAGGCTTCTTGGACACTCAGAAATCCCTGTGAGTATCGCAGTGATTGAGCATGTAGGGCTTGGTTTCATTCCTTTCCTTAATTATCCTAAGGCCCCAGGGTTACTCGCTCAAAAACATCTGCCCAGGCGTGTTGATTTTTGTTCCCCTGATCTCCAAATTGAAAGGAATTTTCCTTCACCCTTCCTGATCCTGCAGGGCAAGTGGAACAGCTCTACAGGGAGCCCTAAGGAAATCCCTTGGGGCACTTTGCACGATGTGCCAGACTATGCTGCTGACCTTCCACCTTCTCCCTCAGTCTGCCTGCTGGTGAGCTCCATCCTGTCTCTCCACATGGGTCTCAGGGAGAATGTGGCCACCTCACCATCCAGAGTCTGACATCAGGAGTGGCAGTTTCTTAGCCTCTCTCCCTCCCATCTCTTTGACCCTCTGCCTTCCTCACACCCAAATCCTGCCCTGTGTCCAGACTTCTCTCTCTAGGCCCCTTCTCAGCAAACACCTTCTATAGTCTCTTTCCAGCACTGGCCCCTTGTCCTCCCTTTCCCCCTCTTCTTTCCTTCCTGTCAGCCCACATCAGAGACCAAGGAGTTTCTGGAATGTTCTCTGAATGAGGCCTGAGGGACAGGTGTGCTCAGTCCAGGAGGACCCTGTGCTCCCTCACTGTCACCTGCCTGCATATGGGGCACAGTGGGGCTCCTCTCCTGGGGTCCCCAGCCCTGTACCCTCACTTTATGGACTTTCAACTGGTGTGTACGTAAACATCAGCCATTCCACTTACCTACCAACTCTTTCTGTCCTCTGATCTAACATGATCTATTCTCTGATCCAACACTTTTTATTGTTCCCATTATCTTCAATAGTTTTCTTTCTTTTTTCACGTTTTGTGTAACTTCTTTTAATACAACAAAAACAATTTAGTTTTCCTTTTTTGTGTTGAAGCTTCAAAATGGTCAGTGTTAATTTGTTGGGAAAATGTAGGCATCACCGTTACCTGTGTCTGAAAGAAGTAAAGGTTAAGAATGATCTGAAGCCAGTAGATAGGTTACTTCCTTTTTTTAACCTTGATATTGTTATTGGGGGGAGAGAAGGTTTTATTTTAGTAAAAAACCCTTTTGCCAGCATTTCCCTAAACCAGAGAAAAACCTTTTCCCATTCAGTCTGATGCAAAATGGACAATTAGTCCTTATAAGCCCTTAAACTTCTACAGACAAGTTACCTTTGCCATTTAGATATCTGCTACTTGTTCCAAAGCCCTCTTTCCCAAACTAAAGAAAAAAAAAACAAAACAAAAACTTCAGGATTCTCTGAACTCCTACAACCTTGCTATGTAATTCCAAAGCCAGACTAAATTCTTAAAGTGATGAAGCTATTTACTAGTAAGTAAGCAAATAAGAAAGTGATTATCTAAATATGTGCTAAAACTCTGTATTAAATATGTCAAAAAAACAAAACAAAACAAAAACCTCTGGTTACCCCATTACATGTGCGCCAAAAAACATGAAAAACCCAATTAACCTACCATATGTCCAAAACTGGACATTTAGTCCCTGGTCACCTTGAAATCGGGTATCAAAGCAAAACCAAGCAGGGTACATAACTAAACTTACAAATAGTAGGATCTGGCCCATTCACTTTTCAGGTTTTTCCCAGCCAACTCAAGCAGTAACAAGACCATGCTATCTTAAAAAGGGGCAAGAACAAATTTACCCATTAAAAGACAAAACAAACAATAGTCACTGAGGGTACAAGGGATTTCCTTTGATTATCTTAACCACCAGTTTAGTGTCTAGTCTGAAAACTGCACATGGCTCCTTCACCCAAGTGCATCCAAAAATGGTAACTGTCCCACCTTCAAGCCAGATGAAAAAGCCAGGATAGTGTCACTGATCCTTCTTCAAAATCCAAATCCAAAATTCTTCAAATCCAGTGAAGAAACCAGGACGGCATCCTCAATTCACCTCCGAAGGGCACAGCTACAGCATTCTTTCATTTTCCACTCTAAAGTGGCCCAAAATCAGCAAGACTCACTCAATACTACAGCAGCAAATACTTCAGACATCTCACAATGAAAACAGCAACACAGCAAGTTCTCTTCAGGTCTCCAACAATTCCCAAACTTAACAATTTCAAAGTTAAAGCAAGTTTTCAAGTATGATGTTTCCAAGTCAAGCTCACACAAGTCACACATTTCTCCAACATGCTTCCCCAGGCTCCCCACTGACTGGGGATGCAAAGCTACAAAGTGGCTTCCTTCCTTGCTTGCTGCAGCACATGGCAGTGACAGCTTCGCAGCCTCCAGATTCCCTGCTGCCACTCTGCTGTCTCCTCTCCAACTTTCTTTTTCTCCGCTCTTTTTCCCTCTCCCACTCTGTTCCTTTTAAAATCCCCTCTCTGATTTCCTCTCACAAAAACTGTTGGCTGAGGCCATGGCCCCTAATATCACCACTGCACCCTTATCACTGAGACTGAACCTGTCATCACTGACAGATGTATCTCATGCTGACAAACGGATAATAGATAACATGAGCTATTTTATTTATCAGTAAGATGATATGTCTATCCCGTGTGCCCCATGCTAGGTCTCAAGCCAAATATTCAAGAATCCTCCGCTTTCTTCAACACTATTGTCACTTACACCCATCAAATTTGGAATAACATCACTAGTTTCAGCTGTTCCCCTTCTGCCAGAGTCGTCAGCCTTCGCCTGATCCCCCAAAGATCTCCATGGACCCACAAGATCCTCTAAATTACAAATCACGCCTGACACTCCAAGTCTCACCGACCTGATAGTGAAACTCACCTTCAGAGGGCATCTTGGAATCGATTGTGCAGAGAAAATTGGTGCGAACGCAAATACCAGCCCCGAGGTGCATGCCCAGGGTGGAGCTTGGGTGAGGCCCCTCAGACTACATTCTTGTCAATGGCCCCGCAAAGGGCACAAGGAGCGCTAGTGGTGACGGCCACCAGAGGGCGCGCGGCGACGCGCTTTGAGGGATGCTTAACAACACACTGTTCCACTGTTCCTGACCATTGTGTTCATGGTTTCAGGGCAGGACATCATTTAAAGATCCCTGTGAGCTAGTTTCTTGAGGGCAAAGTGAAGCTGCCTGCAGAATTAAAGCTATGGTGGGCTTCAGTACGCGATGCTTCTCGGGTCCTGGGGACCGAGGCTAGCAAGAGGGACTACCTGCTTGTCAGTTTCCAACATTGCTTCTCTGGCCCTTGGTGAGAAGATGAGACTGTTGATCAAACAAAGGTTGTTAATTTTAAAGGGTAGGAGTGCTTATCATGTCAAAGTTATGACTTTTTGACACTGCGTTTCTGTCAGATTTATAAAAGAGCATTTGAGATTTGAGGAAGTAGTTTACCACAGGACCACTGTGGCTTTTCATGGTTTCCAAACTTCCATGCTAGTGAAAAAAGTGACTACTTACTTGTTCACAGTCAACAGGCCAGATGGGCTTCTTTGACTCAAACCACCCCTGGTTTAAGGGTACAACTTAATGGGGTTTAGAATTTAAGAGCATGTAGCATGTAGAGACCAGGTTAGCACAGGTGCCTTTCTGTCTATTCTCCCTTGCCAGGAAGCCATCATATATCTGTATCTATATGTATATCCATATCTATTTCTACAATATCTATGACTATATATGTGTGAGTGTGTGTGTATGTCTTTTGGGTTGTTTTCCTGCAAGTAATATTTATTTAAATAAATTTCCCTTTTCCTTCTTGTTCAAATCAAAAGCATATTAAACCAATACTTAAAGTTAAAAAAAATCAACAGAAATAAAAGGATATGAACTGCTAGGTTGGCTAAATATTATTAACATTAAAACACTATTTTGTTCTTTTGGTTTAAAGGATAAAAAACATTTTGCACCCCTTTCTGGAGGGTGAGGGTAGAGAAAGTCTGCTTTACAAACTATTTGTTTCTTCAGAAACAAGTGAAAGCAGGGAATTTTTTTGGGGGGATTGAGGAACTGTTTAACTAGACCCCCAGTTTCTCCCAGGTCTTGACCAGGGCATAGTGCCTGGTCAGAGGGGCCAGACCCAGACTGGGAACACAGTTACTGCTCCTACTAATCGGAATGCAGAACATCACAGTAATAATAAATAATGACATCAAACAATAGTGTCTCAATATTCATGTATACTCATCAAAAATACTCAAAACCTGAAAACTGTGCTTATTGTGGAAATAATATAAATTGCTCTGGGAACAGCACTCATCCCTGCTCTAGCAGACAAGAGAGTAAGCAGTTTAATAGAAGTCTGAAGTCTGAAATTGTTATGCACAATATGTGGGTCAAACCAGTCTTTCCAACTCTGTAAATGACCTGGAGCAAGATAAAACTTAACAGGTGCCCAGTCTTTGCATCTTAGAAAGGAAGACATTCTGTGCACATAGAAAGCATTAGCATGTCTTTAGATCAAAACAGTTGACAACCAGACATCCCTTGTCAAGAATAATCCCTGTTTAATACAATAACTCACCATTTCTAACTATATAAATTAAATTTAAACTTGTGTTTATTGGAACAGCCCTCGGAGGAAAATATGTTGGTCCACTTCCAGCATTTGGATCTTGCTGTGATTTTGTATATAAACTCTTAAATCTTTCATTTAGATTTTATTTTTCAATTAATACTAGTTATGCCTATTTTAGGTTTTTTTTCCATTTAGAACAGATCTAGATGTTTAATAGATATCCATCAGCATACTTGTTCTACAGAAGAAAAAGATTTTAGGTTAGCATAAAAGTATGAAAACTAACTTCAATTAGGCATACATCAAACTATGATTTCTTTGGACATATATTTATTCAGAAGACATTCACATTCTTTATTAACATTTTTGAAATGTTCAGCTCAAAACCAAAGTGAATATTCAATACATAGGAGGACTTATTTTTCACTAAACCCGTTCAGAACAGAGCTCCTTGATGGAATTTTATATTCTAACTAAATAATAGCTTGTAACACAATATTATATATGCATAACTTACAGAAAAGTACATAGGCAGACACAAATAGAGAGCTTATAGCTCTCATCCTGCACTTCAAGTCACTGGTTCATCAATTACACATTGCTCTCTTTAACCTCAGTTAAACTTAGCAGATTGGACAAGGTAATGTTGCTTGATACAAGGACAGCAGAGTTTTACCAGCGTTTGTGAGGAGATCTTTAAAGATGTCATTTGCCTGATGTGCTATATCCTGTGGAGGCTATGGAATAAATTTCAGACCCCCTACTCATAGGAGGGCTCTGTGGGGAGACAGCCCATCTGAGTGGAAAAGACATTCAACCTATTGCCACTAGGATCTTCAGCTTTCAACTTGAGGTCGTTAAGTCCTGGGTGACTTGAGGTCTTCAACCCCTGGGAGACTCTGTAAGAAGAGGAAAGCTAAAGTCAGGTGAGTACTGGAAGTAAAGAGGTCAGATTAAGAAGAGTTTGAATGCATAGAAAATAAATGAAAGAGAGAACCTTGTTGAAAGTCAATGTCACACTTAATAACTATTAGGTTATGAAGAAATGAAGGAAGAAATAAAAAAATACTTCAAGACCAATGAACAAGAATTCAGACTATCAGAAATTTTAGAACACAGCAAAAGCAATCTTAAGAGAAAAGATAATTGCAATATAGGCCCATATTAAGAAGCCAGAAAATTGGGGAAAACCCTCCATGAAGCACAATTCAGAAATCCCTTTCTGGAAAAATCTACTGATGGCAAAAAAAATTGAAGGAAAACAAACAGATGGGACATCAAACTAAAAATCTTCTGTACAGCAAAAGAAGCAACAGAAAAAAAACTAAAGGAAGCCCAACCAAGTGGGAAAAAATTTTTTTCCTTACAAGAGTGATAAGGGTTTAATGACTAAGATCCACAAGGAACTCACACACACACAAAAATAAATAAATAAATAAATAAAAAATAAAACAAGACGCCCAATCAAAAAATGGGGAGAACTAAAAAGAAACTTCTCCAAAGAGGAAATACAAATGGTTAACAGGCACATGAAAAATTGTTCAATCTCACCAACAATAAGGGAAATGCAAATCAAAGCCACAATGAGATACCACCTAAAACCAGTAAGAATGGCCCATATCCATAAAACGGTCAACAAGTGCTGGCGAGGCTGTGGAGAGAAGGGGTCATTCTTACACTGCTAGAGGGAATGTAAACTGATCCAACCTCTATGGAAAGCTGTGGGTGGAGGGCCCTCAAATTAGTGAAAATGGAACTACCATATGACACAGCAATTGCTCTCTTGGGAATTTACCCTAAGGAGACCTCAATACTTGTACAAAGGGACACATGTGCTCGGATGTTTATTGCAGCACTATTTATAATTGCAAGGACATGGAAGCAACAGAAATGTCTGAAAACAGACAACTGGATGAAAAAAATGTGGTATATATACACACAATGGAATATTATTCATCAATTAAAAATGACAAATTGGATGATTTTATAACATGGATGGACTTGGAAGAATTCATTTTAGGAGAAACAAATCCAAAAGAAAAAGACAGAAACCAAATGGTTTCGCTACTATATGGGACTTGGGAACGATAAACAAAAAGCCATGAAGAAAAGTCAAAACAAACCAACAACCAAATTAAAGAACACAACTTGGGGGGGGTACAGGGTAGGAATGGTCAGGGAGGGGGGTGAACCCCAGAGATCACAAAGATGTGAAATTTATATATAAATAAATTATTTTTTAAAAAGAAGCAAGAAAAATCCCAAATAAACAATATTACACCTACAGCAACTTGAGAAAGAAAAATTAACATGACCCAAACTAAGTAGAAGGATGGAGATAAGAAGAATAAATGCAGAAATAGATAGAACTCAAAAAGACCATGCAAAATGAAGGTAAGATTTAGCTCTTTGAGAAATAAGCAAAATCGATAAACCTGTGCGTAAGCTTATAAATGAAGAGAAAACATATACAGACTTAGAAATGAAAGAGGAGACATTACCATAGATTGCATAGAAATACAAGCATCATAAGAGATGACCCTGAACAATCATATCCCAATAAATTGGATATTCCTGAGAATTTGACAAACTTTTAGAATATCATTTACCAAGACTAGGAATTAGAACACGTGAATAAACCAAGTTCTATCATAGAAATTGAAGCAGGGATCAAACATCTCCCTCAAAGCAAAAGCCAGACATCTTTACAAATGATTTCTATCAAACATTTATAGAAAAATTATTGGTCATCTCACTCAAATAATTTCTGAATCTCCCATTAAAGGGAATACTCCCCAATACATCTTATGAAGTCAGCATTATCTAATACTAAAACCATGCAAAGACAGTACCAGAGAACTACAGACCAATATGTCTAATGAACATTAATGCAAATTTTTTGACAAAATACTAGCAAATCAAATTCAAAGATACATTACAAGGAATAAATGCTGTGATCAAATGGGACTTATCCCAAGAAGTGGATGATTTAATGTACAAGGATGGTGCAATAAATCAATATAATCCACTACATCAGTAGAAGAAAAGTTTAAAGTCATGTGAATAGCAATAGAGCAGAGAGTTTGATGGCATTCTTGAACCATATAAAAACTCTAAACAAAGATGGATGCAAATGAAAATCATTTCAATATAATAATGGCCATATATTAGCAAATTTGTAGTCAATCTAGTACTTGATAATGAAAACCAGAAAGCTTCCCCTGTAAGATCAAGCAAGGGTGCCCACTGTTAGAACAGATCATGAGAGACACAAAGGAAGATGAGAGGGGAAGAGGAAAATTCAGCAGGGTCACTTTCTGGAAAAAAATTTCAAAACAGATGTTTATTGACATGACCAGCATTTAGGTGGATGTTCAAGCATTACCTCCAGTGAGAAGCCTTTCAATTCTGTGCTGTCTTTCTGACTTGGTGACTTACCTAGTAAATGGTATCCCTTCCTCTGTATACTCTCTCGATTCTTCCTGTGTCTCCTTCACCTCCACTCTGTAGATGACACACAGGTGTGTATGTGTGTATGTCTAGGAGGGGGGAAACTTGGGGGGAAGGTTGTAGATTTGCATTTTGGGAAGGACAGCAAGATTGTGCAGGTGTAGTGGGTGGAGCACAGCATGGGGAAGAACAGGTGTTGTAGCAGGAGAAATGGAGCATTTCCAGATGTTTGTTTTACATGAGGACAGTCAGGTGAAAGATTGATTAAGGAGGACTTTGAGGTTCTGGCATCCTTGGGACAACTGACTGGGGCTTGGTCCAGCTGCAAGTGGCTCCTGGACCTTGGGGAATCCTGTTTCACAAAAAATTCTTGGATACATTGGTCCCCTGCTGCTGAATCCATCTGTGGGCTGCACGTGAACTTCATGATGACATCCATCTTTGGGATACAAATCCTCCCTTAGGATCCTCCCTTTCCTCCTCCCCTCAGCTTTCCTCTCAGGTTCCCCTTCCTGGGCTGGGCTGTGCTGGAGCAGGTGTAACCAGGAGGAGGCAAAGTCCTCTCCTATAGTCTCCAGTGGAAGCAACACCCACACATCATGGCATAAAGAAGTGATTTCGATCCAGTGCAGGACGTGTGGATAGGCTTTAGAGGGGGCAGCCTGGGCATTCCCAGTACCGAGCCTGGTTGGTGATGCAGCTCATTTACTTGTAGAGTCAAGACAGAGGCAGTCTCCGCTTGCTCTCACTCTCCAGACCAGACATTCTCCCTCTGAGTTATGGGTCATTTAGAAGAGAGGAACTGATCCAATGGCTATTGTTGGGTCCATGGGTGCAAGAAAGCCCCAAGGGCAGGGGGGATGTCTATGAGTGCAAACAGAGCTCTGTCCTGATTGACCATTCATGGTCCATGTGACTCAGGATCCCTGACTGCGTCTCCCTGTCTCTCAGTTTCCCTCCCTGAAAAAGTCACGGGGAACGACCAGTGACTTGCCCTGCTGTCCATGAACTAAGTGAAAGACAGCCTGAAGCAGCAGACTTAACGTGTGGACTAGGGGCTGCATCTGTTGTCATTTGCCCTCACAGGGGATGTTTCCTGGGTGACCCCTGGTGGGATGAAGTGTAGAAGAGTAGTCTGATCCTGTTTTCCCCAGGATCCCACCCATCTTCTTGCATCTCCCAGGCCCCAGATGAATGAGCAACTGACTGGGAGTCCTGGACAACACCAGTCCTCTCCCTGGGCTCTGCACGGAATGTAGTTGGGAGCCTGTGTGCCACAGTGGCCGGGACCCTGCTGGTTCCCCACACTATAGGTCTGACCGAACTTTGCACAGAACTCAGGGCCAACTCTGCTACTTGGTGCCTGGCAAGCAATCCTGTCCAACCCTGTCCTTAAGGGCAGGTCACCATGTGCAAGTGCGTGCATGCACACACACACAAACACACACACACACACAGAGTTGACAAAGGAGCCTGACTCTGACAGAGAAAGTGAAGAAAGAGTATGATTTCCATTTGGTCTCTTACAGACCCTCCAGGTCTCCACAACATGCCTACTCTGCCCCCCACCTTCCCACCATGCTCCTAGAGATCTAGAATACCCCACTCACTATCAGGCACCACTCAAAGGGGAAACAGGGTGAGCAGAGTTAAATCAGCAAGCAGAAAACAGATGCCCCAGCATCTGACAGCAAGGCGTACACAAGTCACAGCTCTGCCAACAGGCAGTGAGAGGGAGGGTCTCCCTGAGAGCTTTCCTGGGACAAGGGATCCACACCCCCAACCTTCCCTACCCTGTTCTCTCTTCCCACGATACCACAACCCCTCCTACTTCATGAAGAATCTCTGCTCCTAAATACGACTATATAGGCTTCGACATGCCTACTACTAGAGCAGTAGTCACCCAATATGTAGAGCAGATCCGAAAGGAAAACACAGGAAAAAGGAAGAACACAAACACCCAAGCAAGCCCTAAGAAAAATAACTCACCACCTAAGGATAAACAATTTGAAAAAAACAACATGGATGACATCGAAGAAATGCTCCATATG
>PVHY01007614.1:7477-66409 GCA_004024945.1 Uropsilus gracilis
CACATCAAAACTGCAAACTGAAGCAGAGGAGATGATCTTCAAAGGCCATTCGCAGACGCCGATAATCATAGAGAAACTTCTTGACCAACACTGGCTGGGGGTGAAACCCCCTAAATCTGACACCAGAACCATAAGGAAAAGCAGCAAAGCAATGGAGATGGGATTGGAGAAGACGGCCTGCAGCAAGAAAACATGAACAGATCACAGATGAATACAGACTGGTCGCCCAATGCAAACTTGACTGAAAACCTAACAGCAAGGTTCACCTGGTTCCAACAACACAGTCCCTCACCCAGTGAAAGGACACTGCCACAGGAAAGAGACTAATGGATTTAGCACAACTAATAAACAACAAAGAGTGGGGTTTGAGAGAATGGAAGGGGCACCAGAGGGAGGGGGGGGGGAAGAAATGAAATTTTAAAAGGGCCCTCCCTAAAGATTGATGAGCACATATTAAAAAAATACTTATGTGGAGTAGAACTGTGATTTCTAATGTTATTATAGATTTTCAATGACTTACACATGATTTCCTTGAATTTATCAGCAGGTTTTTATCATGGAAACATTACCCTTTAAACAGCTAGATCTCCAAAAGCAAAAAATTTAAATAAATCTCATGATCTGTTTATTTGGGTATTCAAATAGGAAAGCAAATACCTAGTATTCCTGACTCAAAACAAAGAATTAAAGTGTTAGTTGTTATCTGTGTTTATTTATCTGTGTTAAATTGACCTCTTGATAATTTCTCTGCATAACAAATAGGAATAAGGATATTACCGGAGATGTTTTCCAAGTTGTGAACCTCTGATGTTTTTGTCAACACAAAAAATGTTCCAACATGGGATATTATTTAGTGTGCTGAAGTGATGGATGAATATAATGTACTGCAGAGTCACAGAAAGCACAGAAAAAACAGAATCTCTAAAGCTTTCCATGAGTGTTAAATCAGCTCTGTAGAAAATAAATGAAGTAAGTGAAATTTGTCTTTAGAGTCATTTCAACATTTTGTCTTTCCTCACAGAAAAGCTTTCTTCTCTCTTTTCAGTTTCCCAAAGCTGATAAATTATCAGGCAAACCAGCATTTCCTTTGTAGACTGTGTTCCCAAATCCAGAATACTCTCCCTCCATCAAGAGTAGTTCTTAGTGGGGCATGGTGGCGCATGCTTATAAACAGCAACCTAGGAAACTGAGGCTGGGGCCAGGGATTGCAGTTTGAGTCCTGTCTGGGGCTCATAGTGAGACCTAGTTCCAAAAAAATATAGCTGGGTGTGGTGGTGCACACCTGTAATATCAGCTACCTGGGAAGCTGAGGCTGGGGATTACTTGAGTCTGTGGTACCCTGGGCAACGTGAGCCTGCGGTTTCACAGGCAAAAATAGTGAGACGTAGTCTCAAAAAAAAAAAAAAAAAAAGAGTAGCTCTTACTTCTCACATCAGGAAGGTTGGATTGGATAAGCCCCCTTTACTGTTACTTGCTGATAAAAGTAAAATACTCTTCGTCCATCTGTGAGCATTTTCCCCCAGTCTCTTATATGGAGTGAGTTGAACTATGACAGGAAATATATCCTGTTTTCACCACTAGATATATTTTTTTTCAATTCTATTAACCTAGTTGCTAGGATATTGACCTTTTTAAAAATCTTTAATAGAACTCTATTAAAAATACTTTAAAATTCTACAGTCAGAGCTAGCTAGTTAAAGGGGAGGAAATGTAGCATAAAGGTTAGAGACTGGAGGGGTGGTGTAGTGACCAAAAAATGGATTTCTGTTTGACTGTAAAGTTTTGGAAAAACTCTGGAAGAAGAGGCAGAATGTTGCCTTGTCAGATGGATTTAGTTTGTGAATCTCAAGTTTTAAGACATAATCATGTGAAAATTTTGGAGCAAAATACAAGATAACAGTTTTGGTGACTCATTCACCTAGAAGAAGGTGGGCCTGATCAAAGCTCTAGAAATGGAAAAGCAGGTCAAGTTAGTATGTAATTCAGGAGACATGAGACAGAGTGAGAGAAGTGTGGACCAATTCTAATCTTACCTTTGCCACAGGGCAGTTATGTAAACTTGGTCCAATCACTTTACCTTCCTGGGTCAGTACCTTCAAAGTAACATGAAGGGATCAAACTAGGTGACTAATTTCTGAGGTATTTTCTGGCTCTCACATTCTCTTCTAGAAACCCATTTTGTAATTATCTTGAATATATGAATGTGATGTGATTCACTTCTTTGTAAGAAGAAATAATGCACTATAATACAGTACGGTATAATACAATATTGTGGAACATGATACAGTAGAGTACAATGTGTTTTTGAGTTCCTCCTTCAGTCAAATACCCCATTTCTTAAGATACCCCATATCTCTATCTTTCTGTGGTTAGTCATATCCTAACTTATTGAGCTATATTATTTAGCATAAACAATTTTCTCTTCTACTTTGATAATAACATTTTTCTTAAGTCTTTTGTACTCCATATATTGATTTTTGCTTTTAATTCAGAAATGTAACTTTCATGGATTTCGATCTCAGGTCATCTCCCAGTGTAGGGAAATGGTGGGCAGCAGTGGATCTCAGAAACAAGGTTGGAAGAAAGACTGAAAAAAAACAGAAGTGAATCTGGGATTTAGCTTGAGAGCATATGAGCTGGCAACATTGTGTGGGAGTTGAAGAGGAAGCATCTCCTCAGGAGTAAACGGGAGGAAAAAGCAGGAGCAGACAAAACATCTCCAAATCATAGAAAACTTCTTATATAATCCAAGATTCAACAGGATCCTTATTTCTGAGGGCATAGACAAACCAATGATCAAAGTTGCTGCTATGTAGAAACTCACCACTCTGGGCAGATTTTGGTGAACTGGACTTAAAGTAGAATTATAGAATAGATATTGTCCTGCACGGATCATTATTTTATCAAAACTATCATTTACAACTTCATCGATGCAGAAAGTCAGTTTTTACAAATAGCTTATCTTGGAATTATGTTGACTGGGACTTTCAAAATATGTCTATTAGGGGAAAATCATTCTCATTTGTTATCCCATTTAATCTCACAATAACACTGTGAGGCAGGTGTGGGGAAAGGTAAAAATGCATTTTGAAGAGGTAAAGTAAGTTTCCCACTACTAATTAGAAAGAACATAAAGGACTTAACTTTCAAATACAAAGCTGCCAGACCCCCTAAAAGCCAGGAATCTGCTTATTCATATGCATGTGAAGCAATGTAACTGTTGTTACAGTAGGCATGGAAGGTTCCTTTCATTTTAATATTTTTGCCAAAAAAGCTGGTAACACTTAATATCAGTGAAACTGTTTTAGCAAAAGTGATAGTCAAAATTAAAACAATTCATGTACAGAATATCCTTAAAGCTACCCTCAGAGAGACGATAGGTTAGTGAGAAAAGTCTCTGAATACTGAGGTAACTGTGTCTGTACCCACTTGCTCCTTGACCCCAGTGGAGAGCATGAATTAGTGCAGAAATAAGTTTCTCAGAGTCACCTACTAGTGAACAGGTTCCCTGTGCCTTGAGTGTGTGTCTGGTTATATTTGTGTAATAACATTCTACTTCTAAGTGAAGGGTTGTGAATGATTCCTTTCTCGAGCAAGGCCTGGGTTGAGATCCAAGTTTTGCAAAGAAGTCCCTACCCAACATATGGTCGCTCAGTGGCAAATGACCATAGAAGAGGTCTAGGTAGACAGTGACTGGGGTGGCCCCCCCAAGTCACCTGTGAACACAGAGGAGTGCAAGGGAGCACTAGAAAGTGTCCCATGTTCCTGAAGGAGAAGTGGGACTGATGCATGGACTGGATGTGGCCTCCAATGAATGGACATCATGATGAAAACAAGCACTTGGCAAGCACTTGGCAAGTCCATATGAGTGAAGAGCCACTGCTGGGATAGATTTATATCCCAGAAAGGTGGGTAACATCTGTGTAGCTACCTCACGAGCTGAAGCATAGCACTTCTGTACTTCTCTCACACTCCTGCCCCTGGGTCATAATGGGTGGTCCTGGCTGTGCTAGGAAAACTGTTCCTGAAGTAGACTGACTAGAGACATTGATGATTGAGTAATTGTTGTTTTGACTGAGTTTACTTTGCTATTATTACATAGAACTTTCTGTGATTAGTGAGGAATGGAAGATCAGAGCAGAAATTAAATTCAGTTATAGGAAAATAAAATACAATTTTGCATATTTGAGTTTATGGCTATAAAAATCCATTTCCCTCCATGTAATAATCTGAAACAAAATGGAGTATTTTCTGACTACCCCCGTGTTTTTCCATTGATTTCTCTACTATTTCCTCCCACACAGACTGATATGGTAGGCGATCCTTGTCAACTTTCTCAGATTTAGAAGCCAGGAGCTCCAGGGGACTTGGAAGATGTCAGGTTTTTAGTTATTATAGTAATAACTGTTCAGTTAAATAAAAGCTCTATGAATTTGTATATTGAAAAATTTCAGATGGTTCCTATTTATTTTAGTGCTGTGCCTTTTGCAACAAAAGCTTTCTAGTTAATTATTAATTTGACTGTTATTTCTGGCAATTTTTGGCTATAAATAAATGTTTCAAAAATTATCCACACCACTAAAAGTTGTTTCCTAATGGTGGAGCTGTTATATACAAAATTGTCGACACTGTAACTTGTGTTTAATCATGAATAAATACTATCAATATGAATTAAAATTTCATGATTTCACAAGGATGCATAACAAAGAATAAATTTTAGACAAAAATTTTGAGGTGTTATTGTGATGAGGTGACCAAAAAGGCAATTTACTGATTGTAATAAAAATATAACAAAAACACTTTTAGAGATTCTGGTGTTTAGTTTTCTATGTCAACTTGACTAGACTGTTACTCAGTTATTTAATCAAATTCTAAGAGTTACCATGAAGGGGTTTTGTAAATGTGGTTAACATTTGCAATTAGTTGGGTTTAAATACAGAGTATTATTCTTGGTCATCTGAGTGGGCCGCATTTAATCCTGATCTGTCTAACACTGATTTTAATAAGGCACTAAATAAGAAGTCAATTCTTTGGAATCTTGGAATCTTTTGTTGTCAGGATTGGCTCTATGAATCTTCATGGTTATATTAATATGGAAATATTAATTTAATTAATATAAGTTAATATGAAATTATAAAATATATGACATCACAGTGCTCAGCACATTGTACAGAACTCACTGAAGGATATTTCAGTTTGAAACCTGCCACACTACTGACCTTCTCTTTATTCAAACAGAATCATTCATTAAACACCTAGAATATTCTAGACCATTGGTCAATGCAGCAGATATACAGCAAGGGAATAAGAACAAGCATATGGTAACAGAAATTAAGACTTTGGGCCCTGGGAACCTAAACATGTTACCAATACTTCTTGTATGTATCCTTTGTATGCAAGGGGAAGATGAGAAGTCAGAAAGATATTCTCTTCCATGCTAACTTATCTTTGGGTCCTCATGATATTTTCTGTTGCTAAATTCAGTATTCAGTCCCTGAATGTGATTGAGAAACTACAATTTCATCAGCTATGGCATAATCACCTGGGGTCTCAGATTCCCAGAGCCAATTGCAGTGACTTTCGGGGTGAAGGAAGTATGGTTCGACGGAGGGGGTAAATTTGGTCCCCCTGTAATCAGTGTGTTTATGTAACTGAAAGGAGTTACCTTTTAGAAATTATTTTTTCACTGTGTTTTTCCTTTAGATTCAACTATTACCAACAAATAGTTAGCTTTGGTTTCTGTGGACAATTCATATTCATGACTATATATTGTATATTTAACAATTTTATACATATTTCAAAGGGTCTCACAACTTTAAAAATGCAATGGTTTTATTAGTCTCATTAATTCATTAATATGTAAGTTATTACATCATAACTTAATATATAATTGCGTAGACTAATTTCACCAATTTGACTAAACAGGTAGAAATGAAAGATTTTATTGAGTTATAATATCGTAAAGTGAATAAATAACAAGTTTACAACTTGATAACATATTTTATCTGTATGTGGATCCATGTAACCCTCACTTAGATTAAAAAAAAACCACATTTCCAGATGGTTCTTTCATGTTCTTACCAGGTCAATATCTCTTCTCTAAAAGTAAACACCATACTTGTCACCATAGGCCACTAAAAGGCATAACTAGCAGCCTTTTCAGCATTACAGATTTACCTGTGTCTGGTCATGAGCATGGTTTTGTGTCAGAGTGATGTGGCATTCATAAAAGTCATTGGAAATAAGGAAGCAGCAGACACAAAACTTCTCTTTAGTCTATGTGACCTTAGAGCAAGTGTAAAAGAAACCAAGGTATAAGTATAATGGAATTTGATTTCTGTCTCTTCTATATATTCTCAATTGTTTATCTATGGGGCAGAATCTATATCCTGTAAAAACAATGTAAGTGAAGTGTGTATCTGTATGAGTTGTATGATACTTGTAATAGAAACATGTGTCTGTTTTACTATCTCTATTGTGGGATAGGGAGGGAGAATAGTCAAGGTGAAATCTGTGTTAGAGAAGTATAAATTTTGTTAGCCAAATAGACTTGTAAGCTTTGGGCAGATGCAAACCTTCAGTACATACCAAGAATTTTACAGACTTATGAATACAGTGATTTAAATGCAATTTGCAAACTTACCTTACCAATCACTTTTGCCTGCTCTCTTGCACAACAGCTCAGTAGAGGCCGTGCTTTTCCTGCTGCACCCATCTTCCATTACTGAGATATTTGTTGGAGATTTCAAGAAAAACATCTGTGTCAGTGGCATGCTTCTACACACATTTTATGAATGAGAGCTTGAGAAGATAAGTGGAGATAATCTGACTTAAGGAACTGTCTTAGCTCAGGTTGCTGAAACAAAATCCTGTGAACTCTGTGCCTTAAATAACAGAATTTATTTTTTATACAAGGTTTGGATTCCAAGCTCAAGGTGCTAGCAATTTCAGTGTCTGGTGAAGGGTCTCTTAATGCAGGGGGGTTGCCTGCTTGTTGTATGCTGATGTGGCAGATTGGGAAATTGTCTTTGTGTTTAGTTAGAATGGCACTCACCCCATTCTGAGGTTACACTCTCATGGTCTAGTTGCCTCCCAAAGGCTGTACTTCTAGAAGCCATTACCTTACTTAATAGAACTTGTTTCTGTTTTGTTACCTCTATTATGGGGTAAGGAGGGAGAATAGTCAAGGTGAAATCTGTGTTAGAGAAGTGTAAATTTTGTCAACCAAATAGACTTATAAACTTTGGGCAGTGCATAGCAAGATTTTATAGACAACCTCTAAAAATGCATTTTAATTCCTGTTTTTTGATTATATCCTTCATGGCAGGGAGTTTATATGTCTTATGCTTCTTCTCTAGCTCCTAAAATACAAGATATTGTCAACTGACAAACATTTGCTGATCATCTTTTTATTTAGATTGGGTCTTAGGACATGTTGAATCCCATGGAATACAGTTGTAAACAGTGCGAAGCTGTTAACCTCAAAACACTTGTACAGTTGTACATAGTACTATCATGTTTAGACTTTTATACAATTCTGGGTTCCTTAAAGTTCAGAATTGGGTGTGTGCTTCACATACTTTTGGACTTGTTCCTTAATGTAAAGGTTTGCTTGTAGGTTATAGTAGGAGAGTCTAAAATATGTTTAGTCCCAGTCTAAAATATGTTTATCCTTTTAGTAGAGGCATTTGAAGTAGAAAGATGAAAGGCCCATATTTCAGAATCAATCATATTTTTTCCAGAATAGTGTCTTTCACTTAATCTAGAACCTGTCTCAAGGTATTCTTGTACTCTACAGAAGGGTCTTGGGACTCCTTCCCTTGGTCCTGGTTTTTTAATCTGTGTAACACAGTTTTCCTAAAGAGATTTCATTTGCTTGGCAAAAAGTTTTTCTCTTTTTAAAAAATTTTAATTATTTTATTGGGGTAACATTGGTTTACAACACCATATATGTTTTGAAGGTATATGTTCACACCACACTCATTACCAAAGTACCAGTAACCTTCAACTATATAGTCCATTTGTCGTCCCCCTTACCTCCACTCAGGGAGCCAGGATTCTGCAGTCAAATTTCTAGGGTTTTATTTTATTTTATTTTTTTGCTGTTGTTGGGTTTTTGCTTAATTGGTTTTTTATTATGTGTGTGTATACATATATATTACATTATTGTGTACCCCAGGGTTTTCCCATTTCCTTAACACCTGTTAGTCATCTTATTCTTTTATGCCTTCTGTTTCTCCCATTTTCTTCTCCCTCCTCCTCTTTCACTCTTTCAGTTCTGTTGGTTGTTTCTGACTTTTTCTTACTTGGTTGTTTGTTTTTTGCTGCACCCTTCATATAAGTGAGATCATCCTGTATTTCTCTTTTTCTTTCTGGCTTATTTCTGCTAATATGAGTCCTTCTAGCTCCATACATGTTGCTCCAAATGACATATGCTTATCTTTCTTGGTTGATGCATAGTATTCATTGTGTACATACACAATTTTTTCAGTCACTCATCGGTTTGGGGGCACTTGGGTAGTTTCCATATCTTGGCAATTGTAAGCAGAGCTGCAATAAATGTGCATGTACAGGTATCCTTTTTAATTAGCATTTTCATGTCCTCTGGGTAGATTTCCAATAGTGGGATTGCTGGGTCGAATGGTAATTTCACTTTCAATTGTTTGCAGGTCCTCCACACAGTCTTCCATAGTGGCTGAAGCAGTTTGCACTTCCATCAGCAGTATAAAAGAGTTCCTTTTTCTCCACATCCGTACCAACTCTTGTTAAAACATTTTTCTTCTTAGGACACTCTTATTGACCAGATGTCTGTGTGTGAACCTCTAGGGAATGGCTATTACACACTGTTGCCCTAGTTTGTATAAACCATACCCATAGCTTTATAGTCTGCATGCTGTGGAATGAGTTGGTGCAGTAACTTGTATTAACACACTGGTGAAGTATGATAGAATTGCAAGCCATTTAAAAAGCAGTACATGAAGTTAACAATTGCTTTAATCTATCAGGTTCCGTAACCACTTCCATTTGGCGTGTTCATTATGGTTCAATTTATATATTTTGTCCGGTTCTGTTGTAATTATGTACTCCCTTTCTTTTCAAAGTGCCTTGCAACCAGTTTTAAGATATTACTTTCATGCAGTAATCCTATCAGGGATACCAGATTTTTAGTTCAATGTAAAGGGGAAAAAATGAAGACTCAATGGAAGTTGAATATGAAATTATATGTATAAAACAGGTTGAGGTTTTGCCTGAACATGCAGATAGAACCAGATGCTCAGTTCTTTGTGATTACCTTTACAGTAGTACATTAAGGGCTCTTCATATCTCCCTGCATCCCTTGAGCTATCTGTACCTTGTTTTGAAGAGGGGTATTAAACCAGCTGTATCTGTTTCTTAGGACTTTGTAAAAAGTTACCACCTACCAGGGGACTCAGAACCACAGAAATTTTTTCTCCCAAAGTTCCAGAGGTTAGAAGGCTAAATTCAAGTGTTGACAAAGACTCCTCCCAGTGCTCCCTTCGGCAGCACATATACTAAAATTGGAACAAGACAAAGACTCCTCCTACTGAAACCTGGAGGGGAAGGAACCATTATGCCTTTTGCAGCTTCTAGGGGGGGGGCGGGAGGGTGGCAGACACACCTTGGCTTGTGATAGCATTGCTCTACTCTTCACATGGCATTTCCCTTCTGTCTCTTTGTATTTCTCCTTGTGCAAATTTGGTTGTGTTCAAATTTTCCCATCTTAAAAAGGATGCCATCTCAATGGCCTCACCATAGTTTGACTACCTCTGCTATTATTTCCGAGTAAGATTACATTCTGAGGTACTGGGAGATTACTATTTCAACATAATTTTTTTGGGAAGGACAATTCAATCTGGAATATCCTCTCTTGAATATTATGGTTAACTATGGCCTCAAACATAGTGTCTGACCAAGCTTGTGTGCTAGACATAGTTCAGCCCTGATAAACAACTAGACCTGAAAATGAACCTGGAGAGGAAGTACCTTGTAGAGGTAAGGTGGGGGTCAAGAGACCCTGAACATGTCTGAATTTCTTGGTTCTACAAAATACTGCATCAAATTTGAATCATAATGGAGAAAAATTCCAAATAGTTGGCAACTTAAACAATCTTCTATGTATAGTGTGGGATAAGGTATAGTTCCAAGGTAACAGCTCAATCTCATTCAGTGCAAATTCAGTTTAGCACATTCAATCAATCTTATCAGTAATAACTTAGAGACAAGAGAAGTGGAATTATGTAGTTGCTTTTGAAGGCTGCTTTGTTTGGCCTTCCCTTCTGCTCTGGTCTTCCCACACCAACCTTTGCTTAGCTTGCTGCCTTAAAACAATATCTTCTATTCATTCTTCTGCTCCAATTTGTAATTAGCTTTTCTTCCAAGCAAAGATCACTGATGAGTGTAATGAGGAGAATCAAATATACGCATAGAGACAAAAAAAATATTAGCAAAGAAGTACACATTTATTGGAAATGTGATACAAAATCATGCATTAAATTTAAAACTATATCTTCTAGTATTTTTATTCATTTAAAAAACTAAGAAAAATTGAGCAAGCATAAAAAGAAAATAGAAAGAACCCAGGATCCTCTCCATAATTCCAACATTGACAAGGAGCATTGTTAATGTTTGGGATATATAGGTTCACTTATGCACTTGCAACAATTTTTAAACACTTCAGTTTTACAAAATTGGTGTCACATTCTACATATGGGTTTATAGCTTCTCTTTAACAACATATTGTGAGCATCTCCTCATGTTAATAAAGATTTTTCTACAGTATCATTTAATTTCATCATTCTATAATAAAAATGATGTTCTGTCATAGGGATGTGCTAAAAGACATCTAATCAATCCCCTGCTGTGAGACACTTTTTTTCAAATGTTCCTCTACAATCAATAGTACCTTGAATAGGTTGTAGTTAATCTTTTGATGTATCTATGCTTATTTCCTCAGCACAAATTCATAGATGTAAAACGGTGGGTCAAATTTATGCATTAACTTGATAAACTACTCTCAGAAAAAGTTGGATGAGTTTGCACTCCTGCCAACAGTGCTTTGAAGCACATATATCTTGGCATGTTCAACAATATAACATAGTAGTATATAAAAAAACTTCCAATTTGGTAAATTAAAAAAAGAATATTTTAATTTACATTGGAATACATTTATGCTACATAGATTAGATCAAAGGACTAACAGCATGGTATATAAATATAAGGAAATATACACTTTATGTAATTTGCAATGGAAAGAGCAAGATATTGGAACAACTAATTATCCATTTGGAAAAATAGTTTTATGTAAATTTATTGGTCATTCATATTTTTTATTTTGTGAATTACCTGTTTAGGTACTTGACCAATTTGGCATTTAGGTGTATCTAGGTGTGATTATCTTTTCTTTTTGGATTTGTAAATTTTTTGGAAATAACTAAATAAATGAACTATCTATATTTCACAAATAGTGGCAACATTTCTTTTATTTACATGTCATTTAAATTTATTTGTGGATTTTCTTTTTATACAGAGAATTTTAAAGTTTTACTCAATTTATCACTCATTTCTTTTTCAGTTTTTTAAAAACCATCAGTCCTAAAACTTCCTTTCCAATCTGAAAAATTATATATTTTGTGATATTCTTTTACATCACAATGCTTATATCCATTTGTATATGTTTGCTGTTGTTGTATTAATAGTAAATAACAATATATACTTTTCTCTATTTCCAAATGACTAACTAGTTCTTGTATTTTATTCCTTACATTGAAAGTTGCATAGTAGTGTTTACTTCTGTCTATACTTGATAATTTTTCCTTAAATTCATTATTTCATCAGCATTACACTATTTTAATTGCTACAACTTTATCACATTTTAAAAATATCTGTGAGTGCAAACTTACTAATTACTTTCTCTCCTTTAAAATGTCCTTGGAAATGATGCTTGAACATAACCTCTTCACTTATTTTAAAATGTCAAGGAAAAGTAAGAATTGTTCAAATTACTGGTTTAAAAACCTGTTTTCACAAAAAGACAACTTACTGATGGGAGAAAGTATTTACACAACATACAGATGACAAAACGCTAATATCCAAATTCTAGATAACTCATACAACCCAACACAAAGAAAAGAATAACCCAATCAGGAAGATCTAAAAAGATAGGTTTCAAGGAAACAAGCTGATGTCCAATGCAGCCATGAAAAATGCTCATTCTCATGTATTATCAGAGAAATGCAAATCAAATTCATGATAAGATACCATCTCACACAAATGGGAATGGTCCGTATTAAAAAGATCATACATCACAACAAAAGCTGTTGGCTAGACTATGAAAAAAAAGGAAGCTTCATACACTGCTGGTGGGAACAAAGAATTCTCTAGCCTCTATGGAAAACCATATGGAGATTTCTTAAAACATTGAAAAGAGATCTTCCATATGAGTCAGCAATCCCCCTACTAATTTACCTGAAGAATACTTAAACACAATTTGAGTGAATATATGTACTCTTATATTCATTGTAGCACTATTTACAATAGTCAAACTATGGAAATAATCTAACTGCCAACAAAGAATGAGTGAATAAAAAATATATGGTATATACACATGCATAGTGGAATATTACTCAATTGTAAAAAGAGATGAAATCTTGTCATTTGGGACAACATGGATGGAACTGGACAGGTTTATGCTAAGTGAAATAAGGTACAAAGAGAAAATCAAATACCAACTGATTTCACTCATATCAAGAAACAAAATGAAACAGATGAAACTAAGCTAAAACAAACCCTTGACATCTTATTGCAGAACTAAAGTTAACAGAATTGTGGGGGGTAGGAGAGAGAAAAGGATGAAGGGGACCCACATGGACTATGATGGATGATAATTAGTGTTTTGGTGGTGAGCATGATAACATATGCTTGAAGAAGTATGAATCTATACCCCTGAATCATTTATAATGTTGTAAGCTGATATTATCTCAATAAAAATAATTTAGATACTAAAATAAAACATTTTCAAATTTATGTGCTTACTTGAAGTAGGACTTAGGGAAAGGAAATTGAATGAAGGTGGTCAAAATTGAATGAAGGTAAGAAAAATAAATTCTAGGGGTGTAAGGTATAACACGATGATGGCTTTAAGTATGTTTGAAAGTCTTTAAGAGTGAGTATTCGAAGAGCTCTCATCACAAGTGAAAATATGTATTTTCTTTTTTTGATGTATTTATATGAGATGATGGATGTTAGCTGCATTGTGGTAATCATTTCATTGTACATGTGAGTCAAATCATTATGCCACACAGCTTCAACTTATTTACTTTGGCATATCAAATATGACTCAATAAATTGGGAAAAATGTTTTGTTAAATAACTGTGCTCTTATGAAAGCTGAGGCTCCTTTCCCTGTCAATAATGGTAATCATATAGTTACAACAAGGAGACCAAGTTTTGAGTGAAGTCATACAGACTTTGGAAACAGTTCTTGGTTTATTTTATTTTTTCATATTTTAAATTTTTTCTATGAGATTGGTCATCTTTGTATGGTTGTAGGTATCCCTGGGAATGCCTCATTCCTCCCCCTTACCACCCCAAACTGGTCACTCAGACTTCACTCTCCTGCTCTTTGTTAGTCTGTGTTTAGCACATTGGTCTTTTCCTTTTCTGTGGCTTTGTCCTTTTCCTGGGTGAGGGTCTGTACTACTGGGATATGGGAAACCATGTGCGTAGGTTTTCAGTTTTAACTTTGCATCATGCAGCCAGTCTATGCTCATTTGGAGTCTATAAATGCCTCCTCATTGCTGACTGTCTCCTCCAATCCAATCTGAGAAATTTTGCTGCTTCTTTGCCTTATAGTTCTGACCTCTGGCTTAAGGGGCCATGCTCCCAGTCATTTTCAGTAGAGAAATTCCTTGATGGGGACAGGCACCTCCAGGTGGCAGGTATGGCTTGTCTCCTTTCAGGTTGTAGCTTTGCTGTGGGGCCAATGCCACATCTCTGTGACCTCTTCTCCTGTGGAATGGGGAGGGACACCTTGCTCTCTTAGAAGGCATCTCTGAACTTGGATTTTGACTCCAAAAAAAACCCTTGGTGAAGCCACAGTTGTGATTCTGTGTCAATAACTGGATTATTTGTGGTTTTCTTATTCCTGATGAGGACTGACTGGAGTGAGACGTGTGTCATGTCCTTCCTCTCCCTCACCCCCATCCCGCACCACAGAGCCTGCAGGCCTGCAGGCTGCCATGCTGTTCTGAACCACAGTTCTTGGTTTAAAACTTGACTTTATCATGTGTTAACTTTTTTGAGAGTTTCGTGTGGGAAGGAAGAAGAATAAGACAGAAGAGATTGATAACAATCAGAGAGCAGTCAACTCACAGACCAGGGACCACAGAGCATGCTCTGAACTGGTCTAATTTAATGCAATTATGAACATCCTTATATAGCCTGGCAAGGAAATAATCACAATAATCTAACAAGGAAGGTGAAGCTCAATTCCAAAGCATACGTGTCGAACAGCAGGGATACAGGTAATAACATAGGAATCTACCTATGGGGAAATCATCATCATCTATTAGTAGTAAGTATCCAAATCGGTTAGGAGACTGTGTCACAGGTGAGATACTGGCTATTGGCCACCCTCCAGTGTGCCAGAGGGGGTGAGGCAAGATAAAAAGTGTTCTTTATGTCTCATAGCTCATTTCTCATCCCATTCCCATATTTCTTATTAGCAGCATGTCTTGGGCAAGTTAATTAACTTTTAAGTCTTTCAGTTTAATTATCAGTAAAAATAGAAATAATAACATCATACCTACCTCCACCAGCAATAAAAGGGTTCTATGAAACAACATTTGCTAACATAGAGCATGTCATTACCAGTAAATATAAATTTCCCTTCTCTTAGATTGACCCAAGATCTATTGCTTGTAAAATATTTTTATATACATCAGCACACTTGACTCACAAAAGTGTTGACTCATTGGCAGTCTTAGTCTTCATGGCATTGAATTATGATTCTATGATTTAATAAGATATGATGATGATGATATAAGTATCAAATGGTGATCTAAGAAAGTTTTTTTGATTAGACACATCACTAAAACTTTTGCTGTATTCTCAGATATGCAGTTATTTTAAATAATGTTTTAGGAGAGCAATAATTTTTACCTTTTCAACAATTTGATATATGAAGAAAAAATTATCAGTGCAGATATTTAAGAAACATACTTAGTTTGCAAAACACAGCCCATAATATGATATGTGTGTAGTCTGAGTTAGCAAGCTTCTAATAACATTTGATCCCTATGACAGTAAGTATAATTTTTAATTTGAAAACCAATAAGGAACTTACTTTCTTCTCAATTGAATCATATCAGAGTTTAAAGGTCACATTAAATCTGCAATTTGCATTTGTAACAATTCAAGAGAAGATAAATATGCATTATGATTATCAAGACTGGGAACATTGCGACTTTGAGTTTGAATCTCTGCACTACAGTATAACTCCTGTGTGACTATGGGTAAATTATCAATGAACAGTTATTACTGATGCTATAACTAGTAAATTCATGCAATTCCCTTAAAAGGAGAGAGTTAAAAGAATTTAAAGAAATAGTAATTGAAGTTTCTAGTAGTAAACACATGGCTAATAAAATTGTATTCCAAACAGATGAGACTTCAAAAACAATATCATGCTTGTGTATATTTGGGTGGAAAACAAAGATGATAAAGTATTTGCAGAGTTATTATCACAGATTGTCATAAAACATAGAAAAAATAGACTCCAAAACAACAACAAAAAAATACTTGTATTCACAAATACATAATGTTGACACTCCACCCGGAGGACAGAGGTTTGGGATGCTATGAATTGATAGAACAAGATACTTTTTTAAATTTACACATAAAAACTTTGTTTTTATTACACAATTCTCTTTCCAACATTTTCAGAAGTTGTCTCAAAATTCATTTAGTGTATTAGTTTTCCTGAACACTCTCCAAGAGTTTCTGCTTGCATTTAAATCTTGTATGAGCAGAGAATTCAAACTGCAGTAGAGAGACTTTGTTCTTGACTTTTAAGATGACGTATTCTGGAAATTTTGTGAGAATTTGGCAGGTGCAGAACAATGGGATCCAGGGTACATATTTTTGGTATCTACTAATATTCAGAGATTAAGGCCTTAGGAGAGTCATCTGTGTATGTGAGACAGCTCAGATCACCCAAACATGTAGGAAAGTTTGGATCCCAGTTTTTGCTTCTTGAGTATCTACTTGGTCTTAAAACAACCAGCAAATTTTCTTGGCTGGTTGAACATGAAATTCTGCTTTGTAATTAAAGAGAGATAGATGCTTTTGCTCATGTGGTTTGGTAGGCCTTCTTTGCTGGTTATTTTCAGAGTGTGAAGCATAAATTTCTGAAGGTCAGAGAAGTCATGACACATGGATAAATTCATCAGCTTCTTACTTCATAGTGAGTTCAGAAGGGAGTCCATTACGTGACGGTCATGATGTTCTGCTGCAGAACATTTGGGTTTCCCTACAGGTGTAATCATTATGGAGTGAGTCATTAGTCATCACATTTCTGGAAGAGTCAGAAGAGAAAAAATTCAGAGTGAAATTGAATACAGTGCTATTCTTTACTTTGGTCACTCATATAAAATGATGTTTTGTCATCAAATTTGTTCATTAAAAAAGTTTACCAGAGCCTGGTTCTTATGCTAAGTACTGACTAGAAATGAATAGAACAGACTTTACCAATAGAATTTACATTACTAATATTAGGAATGTATAAAAATGTTAAGTGCAAGCATATCCTTCCATAAGGTTGAAAACAAAGCTAATTGGAGTTAGGAAGGAGATGGTTAGGAAGGGGATGGGTGATTGCGAGAGTTACTTAGCAAAAGAAAGCATGAACCGCACAGAAACTTTATGTGCTATGGGTAGCTAGTCTGGACGAAAAGTCAGAGAAAGTTCTTTGTCTTAGAACTGAGTCTTGTCTAACCCAGATATTTGCAATGCTGTGAAGTCATCTGCATCTTCAAACTCTCAGTGAATAATCTGGACACATCCCTGTTTGAATACAAAACCCCTTTTTTCAAGGATCAAAAGGTTCTTTAAGTGGAGCATTAACTGAAGTTTGAAGTCTGAAACTTCCAAAATGTGACCTTGGGAGACTGATGTGTCAGTGACCAGGAAAAACAATTCTGAGAAATGATCATTTGAGGTATAGCTAACACTCACTATTTCAAATTAAAAGTTATGTTTTCATATCTAAAAGACAAATAGGATCCAGAGGAGTTGATGTTTTTGGAACTTGAAATTCAGGGTCTTTTATAATTGCTGCCAAATGTTTTCCAACAGTCTCTTCTGGGAAGTCAAGGTCAAGGTTTAGCCAGAGACAGATACTTTCTGCACCTCTGCCTGACAAAGCACACAGGTGAGCGACAGCCTACACCCTAGATATCTGAGATCCAATCCCTTTTCAAGTTCAACTTGACTCCAGTTACAGCCATTCTCCTCTTTGGTATCCTAGAAACAACTTTGCTGCCTGGGAATTCTTCCATTTCATCTGGTGAATGTTGCCAGGAGGTGTGAACTGGTGGGGCTGTTACATAGATTTGAAATTCCTTTGGGTCCTTATCTGTTAGTCGGGAATTCTAATTCCTTGTCCCTTGGTCCTTTCCCTCTCCTCCTCTTTTTTTATTATAAATGGGAGATCTGAAAGCTTCCCTCTTTAACTTGACCTCAGTCACTTAAAAAGAATTTTTAGAAATAAATATTCCTTGGGGAAGAAGCCAGTTAGGAACGGTATAAAACTGTAAGGTTCTACCTTCCAATCTTACTCCTCTCCAATTCTCCTCTCGCTCTTTCTCTCCTACCTTTCTTTTCTTCCCACAAAGGGTCTTTGGAGGTTGGTCCAGGCACCAGCAAAGAGTCAGAACCCTCCCAATTTGTCCTCGAGGTTTCACAACCCGCCAATTTGCCTACTAGGTTTCACAACCCGCCCAATTTGCCTGAGAGGTTTTGGCCAGGACACCCCAGTGTGTGCGGAGGTGGGGCAACTCTCAGCCGCCCAGACTGGCATTTTCGACCTGAGGCGTTTCTCCTCCAGGTTCCTCCCTAAAGCTCCCAAACAACAAGTTTAGCACTTGAGTGGAGTCTCTCCTAGACTGGAAGCAAATTCCTACTTAGGGAATGAGAGGAGAGAGAGTGCTCCTGTGGATTAGTTTTGGTCTTTGAGACTTTGGTGGCCCCAAAATCACCTCCCTCCTAGGCAGATGAGCTTACCAAAAGGACCAACCTGGACGCCTGAAGATCTGGTCAGGCAGGGGTACAGTCCCAATCTTGGAGTTCTCAGGTCTGTTTTCCACTTTCAGTTCCTCCCCTTCTCCAGTCATCCTGGCTTCCGCAGGTCCAGAGCCAGAATTTTCGAGAATGAGAAAGCTTCCTTGACCACAGGACACCAAACACTCATAATTAAGAGATGGTCAGAATGAGGAAAGATTTTGGGGACTGAACTATGCAGGGTTCGAACCCCCAGGTGGCTGTGGGTGGGGGCTACGCGGGTCTTTAGCTCGAGTGAGTAATGAATAGGTCTCGGAAGCTTGGTTTTCTGTAGTTCAATGATCAAGAATTTCAAAAATAATCTGCTTAGCTTTTCATTTCCGTGAATGGGTTTGAGGCTCAAGGTCGGGGAATTTGAATGGTGGGCTCTCAATTCGCGGCAACAACGGGGCTTAAGCTGAGAAGAGTGGAAGTGGCACCGCCTTTGTTAGCTAGAGGCACAGCCCAGATGGTCCCCTGAGGCAATCAGTTCTGTCACCCTCCCCATAAAGTTAATGGTGTTTGTGGGTTTTTTTCCCCTTTAATAGGCCCTGAAGTCAACAAACTCCCCACATGGTGGCTCCCTTTACTAAAGTTGTGTAGTGAATTTGTACAAGGAGTCTTGGAAATTTTCATATATTTCTACTGATTGAACTCATTTCAAAATTCCCGTGGGAGGAAACAGTAAGGATTTTAATGGGGTTCACCTTTGACATGAAACAAGGGGGAAGACAGGAAAGCCACAACCAGTAATCGCTTTGGGTATTTTGGTAAGGAAAGACATCTTGGTTTGATTATCCAGTCATGTTCACTGTTGATACTGTGTGTGAGCATGCTCCAGAGGCAGTGCTAAACATGAAGACAAATGCACACACATGTAACACTCCAACATAAATCAGCAAACAGATTCAGTAGAGACAAAGAGATACATCCTCATGTAGAAGTGGTTTGCAGCTTATTGCAGACAGGCAATCTGGAACAGCCCCAGGAATAAACTAAGAGGAAACATTCATGGTCAGCAATAAGCAAAACTTTGTCTTCTTAGAGGAAGTATTAAATCTCAAGAGAGTGGGAGAGAACTGAGCAGAGAATGAGAAGCATTATCATGTTATCTTAGAAAGGCATGCATAACCAATACAGCTTATTTGAATGTTATATCCAAATCATAGTAACAGGAAACACTCCAACTAAATTGCCATTTCCTCTAATTTTTGTTTAAGATCCAAATAATTAAAATGTACACTAATGGTTATTGATGGCTCTATTTCCTGTTTAGAAGAAATAGACCCTAGCTCTCTTACTGGAGTTGAAATTATGAACCTCCTTAAATTGGAAAAGAGACTTGGAAGTCTCTGGGTGATGTGGTCTTTCCTTACTGTTTTTCTCTTCCCACGTCATTTTCAGTCAAAAAAAATTAACAGTTCCCAATAGAGGGATTCCCGTTAGAAACTCTCAGCAAGTGAACTTGTACTGGGAATCCCTGTGCTTTCCCAGTCTCTGTATTTTCACAAATAGAACTCAAATTGGAAGTAAAGTGAAAAAACTTATTTCTCACTTTTTAATCTTTGATTTTCTTCTTTTGGTGGACAACAGTTCCACAATTTCAACGTTTAAAATAACTGAGCCACAGAAAGCATCATGTTCAAACAGGACATCTAGAGATCCCAAAACCAGGATTAAGGGGAGACACAGAACACTTCCTAGTCAAATCCAGGCAGGGTTAGGTGGTTCTCACGATTAAGGGCATTCATAAACATTACAGGGGGGAGACAAATCTGAACAGGGGCGTGATTTGGACAATGAATCGCCACATTAATGGTGCCACTGCCAAATCTTCAGATTTAGAGACGCTGGTGAAAAAATAAACCTGTGGCAATTTTCAAGGTTTGTAGCATCTGTGGCTAAACAGTTCAGCACCGAGACCATGGACAGCTCTACAGGCCGCGCTCCGGACGCAGCGTTCGCTCTAATCAATCTACTCACAGCCAGACTGTCAAGGATAGCCAGACTCATTAGCGATTTACTGAAAAGTCTCCAAGACATCCCTGTAGAAACAAAACAACTTCCACATTTAATTGTCTATCTGAAAGAACATACGCACGAAATTAGGAGAGCTAAATTAAATTTATTAATAGGAGAGCTTGATGGTGCTTAATTTCAAAGACCAGAGCTCTGATTGCTGGGGCTTGGTTAAAAAGTAAATCAAAATAGTAGGGACATAGTTAAAAACATTACTTTTACCATCCTCGAAATTCAACAAACTCTACCTAGCCTTGAGATATGGGTGAAATTGTAAACCAGCATAATAATTGGACTTCTAAAAATTGGATTGTATGAGTGAAAGGTGTTTATGAGAAGTCGATGACTCCGGATCTTATCATCCAAGAGGACAGCACAGAATAGTTAATATGTTCCTTGAGGGACTAGGATGCTGACGTCTTTTTCTGATACCCGATCATTACGTGACTGAAAAAAAAAAAAAGGGAAGTCATTTCATGAATAAAAATCGGAGCGCAACAGTGCAACAAAATATTCTGTACTTAAAGGCCATAGGCAGACAGATGTTGACAAAGAAGCCTCTTCTAAACCATGTTCGGATAAATTTCTGCTAACTGCACATACAAATAGGAGCAGAGGGCCGGTCACCTCTGTAACCACCGGCAGCAGCAGAAGAAGCCGCAGCTTCAGACGCAGTGAGAGGAACCTCAGAGCAGAGTAGGCGCTGCCGACTCCAGCAGCTGCCCGACCAGGCGGGCGGCTCCCACAGATTCGCCGCCCTTTCCTTCTCCTTCCTTTCTTCTTCTTTCCTTCTTTTCCTTAAGCACTTCCTTCTTTCTCCCGGTGGTCTTACAACCACTTTGCTCCCCTCCCCCACTTAAGCTTACCGCCTCCTCTTCCTTCTACATTTCTCGCCCCCTTCTCCTGGTGTCACGCTCCCTTGCTAGTTCTTTGTGTCTACAAACTTTTGAACAGAACACTAGCCTCAGCAAACAAGTCCTCCAGCTCCTCCTGCTGCTCCTGCCGGTTCCTGCCTTTTTCTTCAGAAACTAACGCCAATCGGTGATGCCTCTTGGGTTGTGACTCCAACGCAGAAACTTGGAGGAGCTCTTTGCCCGCCGTCCTACTTGGCAGCAAACCCTCTCCTACCAGCGGTAAGAGTTGGATGGTAAGGAGAAAAAAAAAATCTTACGAAGCCAACGACTCACTCGACTGCTGATTCTTTTCGCTGGCATCAGGGTAGGAGTTAGCTTTCTTTCGTACCAGGTCTAGGCGAGTTATTGGGCATATATAACTGCGGCTCCCCCACCCCCCCCCATTTTTTTTCCTTCCTCCTCTTAACTATGGGGACCTGGAAGTGGCCGGGCACGCTTAGGCTATCATTAAGCGGCATTCAACACAAGGAACCAGAGCTTTGCTCCGTCCCTCCCCCATTGCTGCGAGTTTCTTGGGGTTACAGGGTGGAAGGGCAGGGGCGTTCTGACGGCTGTGTGCCCTCTTTCCCATCTTGCGCAGAATGACCATGTGTAGCGGAGCGAGACTGGCCCTGTTGGTCTACGGGATAATAATGCACAGCAGCGTCTACTGCTCACCTGCCGCTGCCGGACTCCAATTCCCCGGGATCAGGTAGGTGCTGGTTGCCGGGTCTGAGTCGAGGCTGGGGCTTCCGTTCCCCGCACGCCTCCTCGTGGTAGCCCTCCAGCAGTTCCTTCGTCCCGGTTGGGATCGTCTCCCCGCGCGCTTTCCGCACGTCGCGGCAGACTGGGCCTGCCTGCGGGTCCTTGACCCTGGTCTGCCCGAGAGCCCCGCAGGCTCCTAGGTAATCCGTGCCCCTCCTCCAGTCCCCGGCAGCCGAGGGACCCGGGTGGAGCCAGCGCGATCAGCGGGTTAGAGAAACCTACCCTCCCCCAGCCCCGCCCGCGGGAGGGGGGCAGGGCAGGGACCTAAGCTTGACTTCTCGCTATTCTTAGAGTGAGTTAGGTTAACTTAGGCTCTCAGAATTAGGCCCGGGGGTCGAGCTAGAAGCTCCGGTGCACTTAGCTTTGTTACAGCTTGCCCTGGGCCACCGGGGCGGGGTCTTCCTCTTCTCACTTCATTTTGATTTTTTTTTCTCTTGGAAGAGCTTTTTCAAAGGATACTTTTTCCACGTGCATTTTGAGTCTTACATGGTCTTGGGGAGGAGGTGTGTAGGTAGGGTATGTTTTAGGAAAAGCGACTTTAGAGAAGGAAGAACAGAAATGAGTCTGCAAGGGAGGGGGAATACGGTTGAAACGGATGCAAAGGAGGAGGAAGAGAAAGCAAGCGGGCGTGCAGGATCAGGAGGACAGCTCTGTCCACTCCAGGCTTCAGTAACCATGGCTTTTCCCTTAAACCCTGGTTTCTAATCGATCCACTCTCCTTGGGTTCCCCGCTGGAGCCCCAGAGACCCGGGCGGGGCCGCAGGAGCGCTGAAATCTCGCTTTGCAGCCCAGCCACCACACTCCGCGGTGCTGTGGGCTCCCGGCAGCTGGGAGCGCCTTTTCTCTCAGTACAGCTGTGCTCCGAGCCGCGCCCAAGAACGTCCGTTCACCTTAGGGGCCGCTGACCTTTAATTTAGCCGAAGAAAGGGGTCTGGCTTCTGCCTTAGGATTTTACTTCTGGGAACAGGGGAGGGATGCAACTGTCCTTAAAGACTCGGGGAGTCCAGGCAGCCAGAGTCAATCCGAGATCCGTCGCCAAGGCAAGGCTGGGCGCGCGACCAGCGGTAGGGTGTGTATGTCGGGCTCTTACTCCTCCGGGGATGGAGGAAGAGAGAGTGAAGTAACAACTACAAAACCCTTAACTCCTCCCAGAGAACGCTACTTGCTGGGCGGTTTTCAGAGTCCCAAAGTAAGGGAGGTTTGCTTTTTTAACCTGCCCTCCCGGCCCTATAACAAGGGTAGAGTTGGCCGGGCACGGTGGCTCGTGCCTGTAAGCTTCAGTCTATGAAGCGGCCGGAGCTAGGGATCGCGGTTCGAGTTCCACCTGGGGCCCGTAGCGAGACCTAGTTCCAAAAAAAAAAAAAAAAAAAATAGCCGGGTGTGGTGGTGCGCGCCTGTAATCCCAGCTACCTGGGAAGCTGAGGCTGGGAATTGAGTCTGTGGTACTCCGGGCAACGTGAGCCTGCGGTTCCTCGGGCAAAAATAGCGAGACCTAGTCTCAAAAAAACAAGGGTAGAGTCGGTAGCCGAGGGCGACTGCCAGGCCGCCACGGGCTCTCAATTCCCTGTGGGCTCAGTCTGAGAGTCCCAGCGTCGAGCTTTTGGTGCCAGTTCTTTCCTTACGCCCACCCCACCCCCACCCCACCCCCACTCATATACGGGTTAGCAGGAACTATTTATTCGGTGAATGTAAAAGTCCTATTTCACACCAACTATTTCAAAGTCCCGTGTGCCTGGCGAGGCACACAAGAGCGCCGACTCGCCATAGAATAAGCTGCGGCCAAATCGGCTAAGTTTAAGGGCATTTATTATTCATGTTACTGCCAGATCCTCTTTAGCCCAGAATAGAAGGTGGAGGTTCTCCGTGACCTACATCTGAGCTAGAAAGAGCTCCCCTGGGTTCAGGGGCTGAGCTGGGGGGTGGCTGTTGGAATTGTCCTCCGCACACTACTGCTCACCAACCCTCTTCGCTTCTTCCCCGGCCTTCCCCTTTGGGTCTTAGCATAGGCTAGCCCGCAGATTCCCGGGGTCCTTCTCGCCTCAGCCTGCGGTGTTTTCTTGGGGTGGGGGGAGGGGGCTGTGGAGGAGAGGGTGGAGGCTCGGGTGGCTGGCCCGCAGGAGGGCGGTCCTTTATGGTGGCTAGGTGTGTGCGCGGTGGAGTCGCGTCTGGTTTCCCAGTGCTCGTTGAGGCCGCGGCCCGGCACGCGACCCTTTCGCCGGGAGAGGAAGAGTAGGCCAAACAGCTCGCCGGTTGGAATTTCTATTGGGTGTAGTTTCCTCATCCTTACCTCCACCCCCACCCCTGTCCGGGAAGAAGAGACAGTTCTGGGGGGGGGGGGGGGGAAGGGGACGTGACAAAGAAGGAAGATCAATGCAAGCCCCTTTGGCTGGGTCCTCGAGGAGCCGGGGAGAGGCTGTACTGACCACTCCTTCTGCTCCTGCTACTCTGACAGGCCGGAGGACGAGGCGTATGACGAGGACGGAAACCCGCTGCAGGACTTCTACGACTCGGACCCGCCGGGCGTCGGGAGCCCCGCCTCCGCGCTGCGCGACGCCTACGCGCTCTACTACCCCGCAGAGAAGAGGTACGGCCCGCGCGGCCCGGGCGGCCTGCGGGGGGCGGGCACCCCCGGACCGAGGTGGCGGGCGGGGTAGGCTGGAGGCCCGTAGAGTAGCTGCTTTTTCATACAAGCCCCCCGAGCCTCTCGTTCCTGGCCGGTTACCCGAAAAGGGACAGAAAGTTCGCAGCGGGTCGAGCCTCGTGGGAATGAGGTGAGCGGCGTCTGCGGCCCAGGACCCGCCGTGAGCGTAGTCACTCGCGGCCGCTGGGACGCCCAGACCCCACGTCTACCACTTCCCGAGAGAGCTGGGGTCTTCTCCACCAGTTTTCCAGAGCGCCGAGTGGCAGGCCGGTCCGAAGGGGGGGAAGGGGGGTCCGAGGCGGCCTCCTGGCGACCGATGCGCACTTTGCTCTCCGTTAGAGATGTCGCCCACGGAATCCTTAACAAGGCTTACCGCAAAGTGCTGGACCAGCTGTCGGCCAGGAACTACCTGCAGACGCTTGTGGCCAAGGGAATCGGGTAAGAGTTGGCGAAATAGTTAACCCGAACGTTGACGCGGATCTTCTGGGGAGTTGCGGCGGCGAGGCGGGCGCGGCTCTTACGTCGGTGCGTGCGCGGCCCTTACGTCGGTGCGTGCACGTGCGGCCCTGGGTGCTTTTGCCCTGAGGGTCTCAGGGGGGCCGGACCCTCCGAGGGCCTGCGTTGTTTCCGAAGCTTCCCCTTAACTTTGGAGGAAAAGCTCGTTCCCGGGAGATAACTGACCAGGGCAGGGAAACGGGGGAGTTTGACTAGGTTTGAATAAAAAGAAATACAGAGACCAACCCCTCTGCCCGCAGTCATTCAACGCCTTCAGGCTTCCCGGAACGATTTGTTTTAATTTTCTCTAAGCATGCCTTTTTCAACGTTTTTTTTTTTCTTCTTCTGTAAATTTAAATCGAAACAAATGTTCAAATCTGAACATTTAGGCAAACAGTGCTTACTCGTGCCAGAAACCCAGAGCACAGGGCTTGCTTGGCGCACGTCTCAGCAGAAGGCAATATTTTAATAAAGCCCGTGGGAAAACAGATTACATTTTCGCAATGAATAATTCATACGATGAAAAATATTGCCTGCAGCCTGTCGACTTATATTATTATCACGTTTTTCAACTTGGCGTGCAGAAGGAGAGGAGTGCTGGTGTCTGACTAAGAATTACAGGATCGATGTAAATCCCAGGGCAGTGTGGCACTCAGGGCTCTCGTTTTGTGTGTGTGTGTTGGGGGGCGGGGGAGTAAGCTTGGGGGGAGAGGAACGCTTTAGGACAATTCAGCGCAAATGCACGGACTGTTAGATCTCCAGAGCAGCGTTTGGAGAAAGGTTAGGCTTAAATAGCGTGCTCTCGGCCAGAAGCTCATCCAGGGCCCCACCTCTAAGGACTCAGTGCCGGGACATCCTCGGGATGGGTGAGGGGTTTCTCTCCGTCGCGGCCTTGCTTCCCACTGCTTCCTGCACCTGGCAGGCGGCGCCGTGGGAAATGAGAGCGGGTGCTTGTTTTTTTCTTTTTTTCTCTTTTAACCCGACAGGCTGCCGCGTGGGGTGGGGCCCTCCGGCACCCTGCAGCTATTGAATCTGTATCTCCCACCCTGCCATCCTCTTCCCAACCCTTTCCCTGCAGTGGGAACCTAGGCAGCGGCACGGAGGACGACTGGGAGCCGCTCTCCAAGCGCCACTCTGACGGAATCTTCACGGACAGCTACAGCCGCTACCGGAAACAAATGGCTGTCAAGAAATACTTGGCGGCCGTTCTAGGGAAAAGGTATAAACAAAGGGTTAAAAACAAAGGACGCCGAATAGCCTATTTGTAGCGATGAGTTACCAG
Source organism: Uropsilus gracilis (assembly GCA_004024945.1). Taxonomy (NCBI): domain Eukaryota; kingdom Metazoa; phylum Chordata; class Mammalia; order Eulipotyphla; family Talpidae; genus Uropsilus; species Uropsilus gracilis. Next base: position 33,909 of record PVHY01007614.1, read on the forward strand.
CTACCCTGTGTATACAACCCTGACTCACTGAAAAGGCATTTTCCCAGTTGACTGAAGTCATCGCTCATGTGTTCTATCCAAACATGTATTTATGTATGAAGTAAAGCCATTAAATGAATATTTTGATAATAATATTGTTTTTCTTTTTAGAAAGCACTAGAGAATGCACAGATATACTTTGTGGACCAATTATTGATATATATTATAAATATATATTAAGATATATAAGTATCATAGAGAGCAGTTCATACAAAGTGTGCACAAGGATTGAAAATTCGCCTGAGCTGTTTATGTTTTTATAGAAAAATAAATAGAAAAATAGACAATCATTGTTTTGAATATTACTCCTATTTTTGTAAACTGGAATTAAAAGGATAGTATTTTTATCCAAGACAGGCCTGAAGATATTAATACTGACCATTTGCTACTGTACATAAACAATGATGCCCTGCTCCAGGGAGACTTTGAGGTGATGATTCGGGAGAACCGCTGAAGGGCATTCTTTCCCAGTGAGTCTCTGGGGCAGACTGCTTCATTCCCAGCTGAACTCACCTGGGCACTGTCCCCCTCGCTGGGTGGCAATTCCAGTACTTCTGCTTTCTTTGATTCTACTTTCCTGTGTATTTATCTCTCCTTAGACTCTCAGCCCAGAAGGAAATTCTCCTAATAAAACAACAGCTCGATCCAAATTGTGCTTTTCCCCAGAATACACACCCCTCCCTGGGGGAGAAATTGAGGAATTGTACAGAGAAGGGAGACTAGGAGCTCCCTTTTCTGTACTTCCAGGGAACTCAGTATTCCAAGATTAGGGCAACTGGAATAGAGTGAAGGAAGTATAGGTATAGCCTTATTGGAAGAGGCAGCGCATAGGGACCGATTGGGGGCTGTCCCAAAGTTGGGTGTTGCGGGCAAGCCAGGTCCCACTGTCCCCTGCTTGCCTGACTTTGGGCACTGGGTATTGGAAATGGTTGCAAAGTACAATGTGTTTTTCTCCAGTGCTGTCCATGCTTTTCATCTTGTGAAATGGCCTCCCCTTTGAACCCTGTTCCGTAGGAGCCATCCCTTTCTTTTGTGGCTTTCTAAAGACCCCTTCTCCCCACCTGCTCTGTTAAGTACCAGTTTACCATTTTCATTCACTCCTCTTAAACTTGTGAATGCTTCTTACTTTTTTGTTGTTTAATGCAAGTACTTAACTGTAAAGTTTAGGAACCCCTGTGTAGTTGCCACTGAGTAATTATGCACTAAATATGACTCTTTTGTTTCTTGTTGATTGAGTTTGTAGGTAAAATGTATTTTTCTACATTATGGCTTATTGCTTAGTAAAATCTATTTCATAAAACCAATCTTTGTCATATTAGAATGTGTAGTGTTCACATGTTGCTCAGTTTGACTAACTGATAAATCATTTAAACCTCATCTTCAAATGTATGAGTACTATCTTATATTTGTGGTCAAGAGTGAGGTAAAACAAGCTCTAACAGATCCTGGGAACCTTTCCTTGTATCCTTTCTTGATTGCAGAAAGCATGTCTGTCTGTTTCCTATCAATTCCTCGAACATATTGAGTAATCTCTATAAGCAAAAGAACCTTCACCCAGCAACCAGATCAAGTAACAACAGGTAAACCAGCCATAACCTCAAATTTCAGGCACAAATTCTTTTGGAAAAAAAAAGTAAAGATTAAACATTAGCTGGTAAAATTTAAAGGACCTTTCCTTTTCCTTCATGGATTTGATCAGTGCGAAGTCATAAATCAAAGAAAACAGAATTGGATTTGCGTTCCCAGCCGGCATGGATGCTGCCAGGAGATCACATTGCAAACAGTGAAAGCAGAGGCATTCGATCTGTGCCCGCGTCCGAGTCCTGTGTACAGGATCAATCTTTCTTTAATTCTGCAGTCTCCTCAGGCAATGTGACATGGGATGCAGTTTGCAGCATTAGTGCCTTTCTTTGCCTTTTAAATCGCCACGAATCACAGATGGCTATTTAGTGGCCCTACAATGCTGCAACACATCGGCTTGCATTTTCGTCTTAATTATTTGTTTCTTGAATAATGGGCAGAGTTTTCTGTTTTTGTGTCAGCTGTTAGTGGTGAAATAGGGTTCTAGTTAACCTTTTATTTATGAAGTCTAATTTAGTGTTCCTGTGGCTAGTTGCAAGCATTTACAGTGATCACCCAGTTTAATCTTTTGTATACTTTTTAGAAATGCCAAGAGCCTTACTAAACTGGAGCAGATTTATGATATAGTGATAATTTAGGTAGCTGTTAGTCTTGAAATTCTTATTCTGTGTGCAACTGATTATAAAAACATCTTAACCAATTATTATTACACACATGATATCTATAACTAGGACTTTGATAACTGTTATATAAAGTGTGTAAAATTTGTATGAATAAATTTTTGTAAACAATGCAACTTCGTCTAATGTTTGGAGAAAAAAGACATTCAGGAAATAACTACTTTAAGATCTCTTAAAATATTCTATATTTTTTAGTTATCATAAGATTTTTCATGGCTGGAATATATATCTAGATAAGTATACTTGTATTTTTCATAGACTGCAATATCTGCTTCATGGGTTACTGGATTCAACTAAAAATTTAAAGTAGCTGCTCAGTGGTGATGCCTAAGAAGATATTAAGTTCGTAAATAGGCGTGGATGTTGGAACACTTATAAGATGCACGATTTAGATTAATCTTCATCTTCTTGTATGTGCTTTCTTTGCTTATTGTTCACAAAGTTATATTCCAATACAGTGAGAAACAGTATCTGAGTATTACTCCTGCTTCTAAAATAGCAATCTAACATTGTTCTTTCATTGGTAACTCTTCATGATTTCCATAAAATTTAATATAAAAACTTGAGTCAGTTTTGGAGATAAAAAAATGTTTAGAGATCTACAAACTATCTCTGATTAAAAATGCTTTGGGTAGAAGGAAAAAGAATGACTAAGCAAAGAGTCACTTAAATACTTATAAAAGAAAATGTAGTTTAAAGCCTAGGGCAAAATGTGAAAAGTTATTTGTGGGATATTTGTTTCATTAATTCATATTAACAAACTTTAAAGTAAAGCCTTAGTATGAAAGTCCTGCAAATTATTCAATGGTCTTTATTTTGATGATTAGTAGGTCAAAAAATGTTGTATTGATTGGCATTTATAGTAAGAGCTAATCTGAAATGCTGATTTTTATCCTAAAAATCAGTAAATTAGTTAATCCATAAATACATTACAATAGTATTAAAGGACCAGACAGATAAGCAAGGATTAAAAAAACTATCCTCAATATTTAGCTAATTTTTAATGTACATAATCTTAGGGAGGAGCTTACACACCAGAAAGCCCATTTGTGGTAAATTAAATGAATATAATACAATTTATATTTATATTGAACTTTATTGGGTAGGGAATTTTTCTCAGTTTTTAACAACTTCTTACCCCCCTTGGAAGACTGAATGTGTATATTTATATGTATAAATATAAAGAAAATAAAGATAATTTATTTGGTTGGGGGTTAATGACTTACCAAGAAGTAGAGGTAAGCCCAAGACTTGTCTGACTTCAAGTAAAGTTTGTGTATACTGCAACTTGCTATATATTCTCATGTGGGATAACTCAAACTATGATCTGTACTTGGAAACTTTGATACATTTAAGTATCCAGAAATTCATAATATGTTCCTATTGCTATTTGGGCCAGATACACATTGATTTAATACAATATATATTTATTGAACACCTAAAGTGGACCAGGCACACTGATAGAATGTAAATACCATTTGGGAGGCAAGATAGTATTTTTCCAAAGACTATTTTTTGACAATAGAATCACCTGGGGAACTTCTTAATCATGTTATTGCAGGACCAGTGTATGTAATTCTAAGTAAAACCCTAGATTAATGTATGTTAGAGTTTGAGACCACCTAGATTTAGAATTTGGTGACAAGCAGACACATGTACTGGAACTGGGACTGGGTTTCTTTCTTTTTTCCATATGAAAGAAATAACAGGAAACAGTACCTGTACAGAGTAATAAATACATCAATAAACCATATTCTCCTGGGATGAACATAAGACTCTTTGAAAATTGCAATATTTCTTGTAGGTCACTGAGGCCAGTGGTTAGCATTACTTTATTTGAATGTTATGGTTAGACCTTTCTGTTAAATGAGCTTCTTCAGGGAGACTGACCCTATAGATAGGGTCAAAAAAGTTCAATCACATGACAGCTTAATGAAATAATGGAACCTGTAAATCTGGCTGGTAGTGATTTTGTGGATCTTGAAGCCAATTTTCAATTACATGATGTCCAATTTTGCCCTGAATTTGTGCCCACGAGTATTCATTTCCCTTGGATGCCCTTCTGTGACATCAAAGTCAACCCTGCTGCTCACCAGAATTGGACCTACGATCAGATGCCATGAACTCTTCTCTTTCATTGAATAAGGAATGTTCAGTTCCTCTCTGGCTGCCATTGGCTTTACCATTTAATCTCTGTCATTTCATTTTTATTTCCCTTCAACCAGGTAATTTAAGTGCTTTTTATCATGTCCCTGTGATCGGATGTTCCAGCATAGCCTCCACTGTCATAGGGCTCAAGGTTTTTCATACTCTAGATCATAGTCTAGATCCACTTTTTAAGCAAACTTATCTTTCACTAGTCCCCAACATAACTACTTTTCTTTAATAATACAGGTTCTTATCTTTCTTTGAATACAAATTGTCCCTTTTCATCTCCCAGAATCCCTTCATGGTGGAACTGTCCTCTCTTTTCCTACCCATATCCTGCAAGAGCCAACTCAAGTTCCCCTTTCTTAGGAACCTTCCTCCATCATTCCTACACTGGTTTCCTGTGACATTTATTCTGTATGCTACCTCTGATCTTTAATTCTGTAGTTCTATGTCCTTTCCTTTGTTTTTTTGTAAGTGTGTGACTTGTCTCTCTAGCTAAGTGACCTTGTAAAGGGCATGGATGATATATGGCACTATAAACATCCAACACACTTCTGGAACATAACAAATAATCTCTTTTGAATAACTGAAATAGCCAGAGAACTTACAGAATTCACCATGACATTTCCTTTTTTCTAATAGGACAGCTACAAATCATATATAGGAAGTGAAATTATCTTACTAATTAGGTGTTCGTTGTAAATCAAGCTAGATCTCCCTCCATAAAAAACTACATAGAATGCCAAATTAATTATGTGTGTTTCTGCTATAAGAAAATGAATTTTAAATTAGCATGTAGGCATAAAGTAATAATAGTCTCAAGATTAAGAGGGTTTTTTTTTTTTTCTCATTCTGATAAAGGCAAGGATTGTATTTTCAAACTATGTCATAAGATGGTGAGACCTTTACCTAGAATAAAGAAAAAGGAACTTCTTGAGACATGGACTGGGAACTGAACCACACCCTCAAAGTGATAATAACCGAGTGGCTATCTATAGCTGCCAAAGAATCTCCTGTCAACAAATGTGATTTGAAACTTGACTTCATAGACAAGAAAAGGCAAATCATGAAAAACAGGGGAATCTTTTGCTAGGTTATGCCATTTGGTCTATGTTAATTTTCTTCTCAGCTGTATCTTTGCTATATTCAAGGGGGAATATTCTCTAGAGGGCTAAAAGGCAATGGTAGGATGTGTATCTAAGCACAGTTTCCGGTTTCTTGTTAACTACCCTGGTTTTTACTGTATTGGCCACACATTCCTCATGAAGGAAATGACTTTTATGTATATTAACTTCTAGACAGGACTAAGCAGGGACTTGCATTCCCTGAGTACAATTCAGAGTCTTGTACATGATCTATTAATCTACTATAGAATAGTGGATTAGAGAAGGGTTTTTTGCTTTTTTTCCTGGAAGCTTCTGGGAAAGAAGTTCTTTCTTTTCAATGGTGTGGGATATAATGTAATATGAAACATAAGAAGTTGACCTCAAAAAGGAGCTAACACAAAGAGAAAGAGCAATAGTAGTGAGAAAAATCTCCTTGACAACATCATTGAGCCCTTGATACAAACCCATCCTGAAGTCTGACCTCCTGGGCTTGTTAAGTAAGCCAATAAATTCCCTTTATTGCTTAAGCCCACTTTTTGGCTTTGCTTGGTTCATTGATTGTAATATCAGTTAGGAGCAGTGTTGCAAATAATAGAAAGCCCAACTCCACTTTAGAGAATAAAAAAGTATTAGGACTGACTGGCAGAGCTTCCAGAGAAAGTATTACAAGTTCAATATTCCAAATACTTCACATTCACTATAAAATTTCATGTAATGCCTTAATATTTAATAATTACAAAAACTTGTAGAAGTGAATCTATGAACTGTGTTTAGTTCTGGGGAGAAATAGCCTTTGAGGAGCTTGGACCATCTTTTACCGTCAACTTTGTATGCTGATTTAAATAACTAACTCTTTAGACTTGCTCTCCTCTGAAACTTTTTTTTGAAATTCTGCTCCCTGAGTTCAAACTACTAGTCTATTATGGCTCATGGCTGCCATTGTGTTTATCACCCATGAAACTGGAGATAAAACTCACTAGAAAGTCACTTTGGAAGGAAGGTATTTTTATAAAAGAAAACATTTTATCATGAAACTCAGTGATCAGGTTTAAGAGTAATTACTCAAACTGAAAATTTATGTCTATTAACAGAAACTTCCAGGCGAATGTTTAGAGTACGTTTATTCATAAGAGCTAGAACTTGGAGGCAAACAAGTTGTCCTTGTAGGTGAATGGATTCATAAACTATATAACATCCAGACAATGGAATATATTTTTTAATCTTAAAAAGAAATGAGCTGTGAAGTCATGAGAAGACATGGTGGAAATGTAAAAGCATATTACTACGTGAAAGGAGCCCATCTAAAAAGTATGATGTCAACTCTATGATGTTGACTCCATGACATTCTGGAAAAGGCAAAATTATGGAAAAGTAACAAAAATCAGTGACTACTAGAGGTGGAGGAGGAAGTGGGGTCAGTGGGTGCCAGAGGTATCATCCAGGTGACTTTTAAGGCACTAAAAATACTCTGTATGTTATAATGATGGATATATGTCATTATACTTTTGTCTAAACCCATAGAATACACAATAGCATTAATTCTGAGATAAGTTATGCACTTTGGTTGATTATGATGTGTTAAAGTAGGTTGATCCCTTGTAAAAAAAAATGTCCTTGAATTGATGTTGATAATGGGAGAGGTGGCACATTTGTAGGGGTAGGAGGTATTTGGAAAATTTCCATATTTGCTTATTTTTGTTGCAAATATAAAACTGCTAAAAAATTTAAATCTTAAAAAAAAAGAGACAAAACTCATCTTCTGGTAATGCCCTGCCCTACATTTTCCTAGGATACTCTTTCTCCTCCTGTTTCTCACCCATTTCAAAGCAGCTTTAGGATCCTTGTTGGGCCCCTAACTGCTCTCATTCTTTTGGCCATATTTGCCTTAACAGTTCTCAAACATGGATCAACCTCACCAGATATTTTCTCCTTGTTGCTGAGGGTTATTGGAACAATTTTAGATCTGGTTTTATCTAGCTTTACTACGTAAATCTACGTCTGTTGGATCTATAACGTACTCCTTTAGTCATTCATGTTTCCTGTACTTGTTCTTTTCAAAGTTAAGGATCTTCAGTCTCCCCTGCTCTCTGCTTTCTCTGTTCACTTTGTCCCCCACTTTCTGAAGGCATGTTCAGGTCATTTCCCTCTATTTCTGCATGATCTTTTCACTTCAAATTTTCGTCTTTTCTTCATATTCAACTTTTTACTATTTTCCAAGACTAATATGTTTCCATCCTCCATTCTATGTTATCTATTCTATCTACTTTTCCCTTCATACTTTCCATTTGGTTCTAAGGACTCTTGTCTTTTCCCCTTTTTGCCTTTTCCCTAATCCTTTACATTGCACTGCTTCCTCTTCTTATATGTGGGTGGCCTCTCATCTATGCTGATGTGATGGCTGCCAATTCTACACTCTTAGTGAGTTCAAAGTTTCATGGACATATATACCTTGATGTCCAATGTGCATCTCAAACTTAATTTGCTTTTCAATGAAATTATCATCCACATTTTTTTTCTCCCTGCTATTAACTTCACTCTTAACTATACTGCCTAATAGCAATCCTTCAGACTGTTATTCTTTACTCATTGATTTAATCAGTCATTGTCATAGGTGTTTTCCAGTTCTATTTTCTGCAGAACTCTGCATTCACATTATCTTTTACTATTTTTGCAATCTCCTCCTAACGCTTTGGCTCTAGTTACCCCCTCCTAGTCCTTTTCCTCTAGACTCTGGTTCTGTGATTTTCCTATAGTGACTTGAAACAAATGCTACGACTTCCTGTGGACTATTGGATGAAATCCAAAGTCTTTCACATGTTTTTAATAATTTCTTCTCCATTTTCTCTTTCTTTTTTCACTTATACCCTTTGATTTGTGGATCTCCCTCACCACTCCTTTCTCCCCGCAAATCTTTTATTCTCATCTGTCCTTTCCTCCCTTGGTGGAATGCTACTAATCTTCCAAGGACAGAAGAGCTCCTTTCTGTTTCTCTGATGAATTTTTTCGTATTACTTACAGTTTAATGTTTGGTTGCATATTTCTTTTGCTGCTACATGAACTGTAAGCCCCATAATCATTCAACTTCCAGTTCTTGGGGCCTGTAGTTTCAGGACAACTGGCCCCCTAGTCATTATCTACTGAGTGGATTTTGGAAGTTGGTAAATAGTTGCTTTCTACAGAGACAGAAAAAATAACAAGGTACAGCATGAAGGATTTTTCCTAGATATTGGGAATCATTTTTGAAATATTGAGCTTAACCTCACTTCTTTGAACCTAAACACTTAAAATATTTCTGTCTGTGCTTCAGGATTGTTTTGTTTTCTATTTTCTTGTTTTTTCTGATAATACATGGGAACAGTATCATAGAACTTATACATAGGGGGTGCTCAGTGAAAGTTATAGGTTGACTAATGAATTTTTTTTTTTTAAAGAAAACACAGGCCATCTGTTCAGATTCGAAATTTCTTGGTGTTGCCCAATGGCCCCCAAGTAGTTTTGACCTTGTATGGTTGTTTCCAAATATAAACTTTGATGAGAAATGAAAAAAAAAAAAAGACATTTAAACAATAGACAAGATGCTTTATTGAGTAGCTGGAATTTTCCATTTTGCTTATGGGTTGATTTTTGGATGATTTCCTGCTAAGATCTCTTCTGGCTATTCTATTTTGAGTGTAAATAGGGATCAACAGAGGAAGCAGTCTGACTTGCTATACTAGCTTGCCTGTGGAAACCAGATGCTTGAGACTTCAGTGAACTGGGGAAATACACGATTATCTTAGCATTAATTAGATGGAAGTTATGTGGTGTTGAGCTGGCTTTAACATTTGAATAGGCAACCCTGTAGGGAGGGGGCAGCAGCTGTGAGCTCAACTGTCTTAGGAAAAAAAAATTGTAAACTGTGGACACTGAGCAGCTTTTGGTGCAGCAGTAGCAGCTAGTGGCAGAAACTTTGGCTGAGGTTAAACTTTAAGAGTTAACTCTTTGTAGTGGAGCAGTTTGTAAAAACTGTGAAAGCTCTTTACAGGTTGAATCGTTTAACGTAAGAGTTGGCCTGCTTATATTTTGAGTTATTTTTTTAATACACTTATTAATACTGCTTTTTTGGTAATTTTTTAAAACTAATTTTATTTTAGAATTAGATTTATTACACACTAGACTGTAAATTAAAGCATTTTTGGTTTTTTTATTTTGTTTTCTGTTTGTTTTACCACCTTGCATACTTTATCACAAAATTGTGTAAAACTTTTATTAGCATTTTGAAGTTGTTTTTGAGTTTTTTTTTTTTTTTAAGAATGTGTTGCTATTTGCTATTGGCAGGCTGTATTTTTTTTTATTATTATTAGAATGGACTTAGCTTTTTAGAGACTTTTTGGTAAGATTACTTAACTATGTTAGCATTTTTTGGAGTTATATTAAGATCACCATTAATATTTTTTACTGTTTTTTTGAATGTTGTAGTAGTTATGGTAAGTTTTAATTATTTTAGGTATTGCTGATTTAATATTCTCCTGTCCCAGGAGCTTAGAAGTTGCCTGGTAGGATTTTAAAAACCAGCAAGATACTGGAAAGAAAAAATGCTAGCTCTGGGTGAGCTTTTTTTACACTCTCCCAGATGCCAGAGTTTATTAGGCTATGTTTTTCCAGTTTAGGGTGACATTTTAAGAAAAATTATAACCTATTTTTTATATCCCTTTTAGAATACTTAACATCCCTTGGCATTTAACATCTACTGTATTACCTTTACAAAATGTTCATCTCCCTTGAGCTCTTAACACCTGTATTACATTTACCATACTTTCAGTTTTAGAAAGTCTTGCGCTCCGGATTTTCTGGCTCTTCTCTTGTTCACTGTTTGCTGATGGCTATGGCTTGGTCTTTTCTTGTATAGAGTTATAGATAGAGATAAAAGTTAAGTTTGCCAGCTAAATGCCATTCACAGACCAGAGGGGCTCATGTGGTTGAGATGGAGCAAACTCCATTTTCCCTTAATTGCTTCCCGCAAACTAGAGACAAAATCTAGCATTGAGATCCTCTAAAAATGTAATGGCACTGCTGCCTCTCCAAAAATGTTTACCTATGGAAATCCCTCTTATCACAGATAGTGTCCACCTGTGAGCTATCCCTCTGCCCCCAATTACCTCTCAGAAATTAATATGTTTACAAATTTATTATCCCCTCACTATTTGTCTTCCTTTAAATGCATCCTAAATTGTACCTGCCTGAGCCACCTTTTTCCTTTGTCAAAAACCTCTACAAGGACTGTGAGAGTCATTAACATTTGCTGGATGATGCATACTTTCATTCAGCCCTAGCCTCTATGGTTGTGTCCATCTTTCTCATCTGTCCTCTTTTGTATCCTCCGTTCAGCTCTCAACAAGCTGGAGATTGTGGTTTTGTAGGGGGCACGTTTGGCTCACATACATAGCTTTCATAATTATGCAGAAAGCTGATGATCCTATTTGCAGATTCTGTCTTCAGCTCATGAGACCATTATTGTGCTCCAATCAGACATAAGGAAGGAGAAGAAACTCAAGTATGAACTGGTTCAATTAGTTGATTGCTGGGCATCCTGGTGAAAAGGTTAGTGTAAAAGGATGTTGAAACTGCCCAAACAAAGCCTCTCAATTTCCCATAAATCCAATCAGTATATACTTCCCTCTGTCATCTTCAGTAATAGGGAGGATATTATCTTTTCTTTCTAGGCTTTTTGAGATCTAGTATGGGTGAGCACTTTTTTTTTTAATAAAGTTGACAATTAGTCCATTTTGTAAGTGGCTTATATCCTGAATATCTTGACTTAAGCAATTTTCAGTAAAATTATCTCTGATTAGATGACATTATTTAGATTTTAGTTTTAGCTTACTTTTATAGTCAAGTTGTGATAAAAACTATAGACAACTTGACCATTTGATTATTAAAAGGATACTCAATTCAAGCCCCTGAAAATGCTTTTTCTTTGGTTCCTTTGAATAAATGCTTCAGAGAGCTCTGCTACATATTCTAGAATTTATCATTACTGCGATAAGAACAATGGATTCATTTTTAACAGAGAATATCAGATGGTATCAGGATAGAAGATGAGCATGACTCCCCAGGTCTCCCCAGTTTTTCAGAGAAAATGTATGGAGAGGGGCCTTGGTAATTTGCTTGTCTAAGAGTAGGGTCTCATAGAGAGAAAGTCAAAGTAGGGAATTTCACAATTTCTTTAACCCCCCCAAATAATGACCCTAACCTCTAGCTTAAGTAATTTATGTGTTTACAAAATGACCTTTAGCAAGTCACTTATGTATACTATCCTGATACACATTTTTTTATTTTATAACCTTTGTACTATGGTACATAGTGTATATAACAATGATTGGACATCACCAATTTATAATCACATAGATTGGACTACTAAGGGTGACCAGTCTGTGAATAGTCCATGAGTTCTAGGAGGGACTAGTTGCATAGTTTGTGGGACCTAGTGTAAAATGAAAATGAAAAACTTTAAAAAAATGATTAGGCATTTTTAGACAACAACAGCAGAATATTAAACTAAATGCAGGCTTATTCTGAGTTTGGACCTGAGGCAGCTGTACAGATAGTCTGGCCATACACCTGGCTCTGATTCTTGGCCAAGGATTGCTGGGTTAAGCATGCCTGGTTGGAACCCACTGGGAACCCTGTTCTTTATTTGTCCTTAAATGCTCCTGTCCTTTGTGTGTGTCAAAGGACTTTGTGTGTGTGTGTGTGTGTGTGTGTGTGGCGTAATTTAATTGTCAGTTTGGCATTTCAGGGAGGTGAAGCAGAACAAGTTTTTTTTATTGTTGCAGAAAATACATAATATCAGACCATCTACAACAGATTTTAAAGTGGAAATCACAGGGTTGCACCAAGTTATGTGGAGATCTTTAGAATTTTTTTCATCTTGTATGTCTGAAACTGTATATTTATTAAATAATGACTCTACTTTGCCTTTTCACTAGCCCCTCACATCACCATTCTACTCTTTTTGTGAGTTTGACTAGCACCTTCAGCAAAATAGAGTCCCACAGTTTTTGTCCTGTTGTGATTTATTCACTTAGTATAATTTTGTCCAGTTCATGCATTTTGTTGCATAAGACTGGTCTTTCTTCTTTCTATGTGTGAATCACATTTTACTTACCCACTTGTCCTTCAATAAGACATTAGAGTTGTTTCCAGCTCCTGATTCTTTGAATAATATTGGAGTGAACATGAGCATGCAATTACCTCTTAGCTTGACTGTGTTTTAATAGGACCAATGATCACTAATAAACTAATAAACTAATAAAACTAATAAACAACCAATCTTTTGGAAACTAATAGGGCTCAACTATTAAAAGAATACAATAATCTCGCTACTGGCTTTGCAGGCTACTTTTTACTGACATGAACACCTTTGGTCATTCAGCTGGCATTGCTGGCTTTAAGCTAACATACCAGAGAACCAGGCTTACTACAGCAGAAAGTTCGGTGGCTCAGACTCGATGGTGGGCACTCTGAGAGTGCTCACTCACTGGCTCACGGAGCTACCTTACTGACTTCCAACAGATTTAATTTCATTAACAGAGTAAAGAAAAACACCATGCTGGAAAGGATGCTCAGAGATTGAGAAATATTTGCTAGGAGGGCCTCAGCCCCTCCAGGCACAGAGGCCTGGGGCATTCAGCTATGAGGACAGCTCTATTAAAAGCTCAGACCTGAATTACTTGTGTTAGTAATGCCTCTAGCAGCATCAGCAAGCTCTTTGCTGATTTTGGAATCTGTTTTCTTGTTTGCCTAACTCTTAGTTGTTGGGAGTTTCATTCTCATTCTTGATTGGAATATTTCTGGAGCTTTACTTACACTAGCTTATTTTGCTTCAGGGAGCAAAATGGAAAAGTTTAGGTTGCATCAGTGAGGAGCAAAAAGCTTTGTTTCAAATGCAGGCGGAGAGAGAGAAATCTGCTAAGTGATGGCTGGCCTTGGCATGAGAAATGTTCTAACAACTCCAGGTATTTCTGGCTTCCCCAATTGTGGTCTCTGCTGATTGTACTTGCATGTTAGTAAATGAAAGTAGTGCCTTTTTTTTTTCTATATAGACAGACTAAAGTGTATAAATCATAGATGTTCTTAGTATTACAGAGATATCTCCACAAGAGAGGAGGTAGCCTGTTCCCAACCCCGCTGAACTAGGTCAAATGAAGCTATATAATATGGAAGGCAGCAGGGCTTGATAACAATGAGAGGGGAGGAAGGAAAAGAAGTCTTGTTCCCAACTTGTACCTTGGTGCTACCGGGAAGAATGTATGGAAGGAGACATGTAGAGAGACATGTAGAGACACTTGGAAAAGACACACAAGAGGTTCTTTGGGAGGTGGACAATGGCAGCCAACATCTTAATTTTGTATTGTTGTGTCTCTCCTTCTGTATAGACTTGCCTGTCCCCTTTTGCTCCCTTCCAATGGTTCCCCACTAGAAGGTATAATCAGAGATGGCTGAACTCCCTTAGAGTATGCAAGTTTGGGGGCACTAAGATGCCCCTTGGTTGTTCGCTCATTAGGTCCTTGGAAACTATACTGAAACTTCCTTGGTCTCTCTCTCTCTCTCTCTCTCTCTCTCTCACATACACACGCACACACACATGCACACACACATGCATACACACACAGTGAGTTTCTTTCCTGTTGTGGGGCCAGATTCAACACTCTTTTTTTTTCTTTTTTCTTTTTTTGAGGATAGGTCTCACTATGTTGCCTGGGGAACCACAGATTCTCGTTGACTGGGGTACCCTGAACTCAAGCGATCCTCAGCCTCAGCATCCCAGGTAGCTGGGATTACAGGTGCTCACAACCATGCCCAGCTATTATTTTGAGACTAGGTCTCACTATGTTGCCCTGGGTGGGTCTTGAACTCACGGGCTCAAGCAATTCCCAGTCTCAGCCTCCCGTCCTAAGCTTGGGATTAAAGCCGCCTGCCACTGTGGCCGGCTTTGAACACTTTTCATTCTCAAATTTTGTGAATCTCCAGTCATCTGTGATCATGAGAAGTAACTGCTCTTATCATATTTTAAACTTGTGAACTGCTGTGGATTTCTCCCCTCTAGTGGTGCTGTTCAGGAAGGGTTGGGAGAAGGTTTTGTGCAGAAGCACTCTGCGACCACAGAGAGGGCGAGCTGAGGCATGAGGGCCCTGCAGCAGGGAGTGTCAGCAAATGAAACATGGAGTGAATGAATCAGCAAGGCAGTACTGTTATTTATTGGTGATATTTGGGCATGAATGTGACTGATTTTTATTTCATGATCTTCTTTCGGGAGCCAGGAAGCCGGCATTTTATTGGTCTGTTCCTTAGAGCATTGCAGTCAGAGTATTGTGCTTTGGTCTTCACAGTTTAAGGTGCATGTGGTAAAATTGGAAAGGGACCACAGATGAGTAATGGAATTGATTAAAGGCATGAAAAATAGGACTTAGGAGATATTAAAGGAGTTGTGGCTGTTTTACTGGAGGAAATACTGAAGAGTTTCTTAGTAGACTTTAAAATATTAAATATATTATTTAAACGGCCCTGATGATCTCTTCTTGAACAGACCTAAGAATACTAATGGAAAACATTTCAATTAGACTCAAAAGGGCACATTCTTAATAGGAAAAAATGACTGAGCATGGGAATGGGTCTCTTAAGGAGACTGAAGAATGCTCCCCTGACTTCCCTGCTACTTATGATGACCACATAGGTTATAGTTGAGATGTGGGCCTTTCCACAGGTAGGATGTACCCTTGAGACTGCTCCTGGGATTTATTTATTTTAGTTTTTTTCTTTTCTTTCTTTTATTTTAATTGATTACACACACACACTTTTTTTTATATCATTATATACCCAAGGTTCTCCCACCACCATGTCACCTGTGAAGTGTCATCTTAATCTCTTATGCTCATCCCTCCAACTCCTAGAATTTATATTCTGTGGCCTGAGAGCATCCTATGACTCACAGGAGGATTTTGACAACACGACCTTTCCTGTTGTGAGAGTTGTATTTGTTGTACCGTTGTAGGGGTGTTGTGATATCTGCCTTAGTTATCTCAGTTGCTTCCCTCTTAAGTTTCTCCTTTAACCATTAGCCCTATGTTGTGCTGGCCTTCCTGGTATGAGCAGCCTGCTGACCACTGTGAGGGAGCATGGGTTGGTTCTGAATCCAGTAAGTGGGAATCCAGCAGTGATGTCTACCTCAGCCTGTGTCCTGAAGGGGCAGAATCACCACCTGATCTGATACACATAGGTATGACAAGCAGACTGTTGGACTTTGATGACAATGCTTTGAAGCAGAGCTCTGTAAACAACTAGCTGAGTAAGCCACACTTTTTCTGAATCTCATCTTTCCTCTATAACATGAGAATGAAAATAACAATACCTAATTCACCATGATTTTATGAGATTTGAATGAAATGAGAAAGCTCTCTGTAGCAGTAAATCCCCATGCAGTCCTCAGTATTGGCCATTTGGCTAGAACTGGCCTTCTACTAGTCCCTACTTATATCTTGGTGTCCAAATTCCTCTTTTAGTCCACTGGCCTCATGTCTAGAACTTTTGAGTGATTGTTGAGCTCTCCAGATTTCTGACTTCCTCCTTCCAAACAAGACTCAAGTCTTCTCAAATCTCTCTGAATGTAGCTTCCTTTTTGGGATATTTCAGTATCCCAATTCTGTCACTCGAATTTTAAATGGGGACTTTTGGCCAGAAAACAGAGTGTTTAGCTCTTAATACAACTCTTGCAACAGGAGAGGATGTGTTGTTACATCCTCTGGTGAGCTGTGAGTGTCCAGATAAGATGAACCTTTTAGAAGACCCTTAAAAAAGAATGAAGGGAATACTGGTATTGACTGGAAACTCAGGCTTCTCTGGATAGTTTGTGAGGTGGTATTCGGATTAAGATATCCATCCGTCCCCTTTTTACACATTGTAGTATCTGTGGGGCTCTGTGTCAATGGTATGGTTTTAGGGGAAGTCAGAGATGGGAGAGGGAAGGTCTTACTGTCTCCTTAGCACGAACACATACACACATCTATCCTCACTGAGGTGAACTATCATAGAGGTTAGGCTGGGGGCAAGTCAGAGAGTTAAATTCTGAACAGTTGTCAGTGAAATAATGCAGCCTCTTAAAATAGCTCAAGAATGTTTCTGTGCAAGGTACTGTCTGTGGATATTTGCATATATATGTAATCTATATTTATGCAGAAGAAATATATCTAGCTACAATATGTATAAAAACACATACTCAAACACATGCCCAAATATAAGTCAAGGAAAAAAAGATGGAAGTTATCATATTTATGTCCTCAGAGTGGCTAAACTTAGCTACAACATCTAATTTGCAGTGACGTCTTTCTTTAACAAGTTTTATAAGAGGGATGATTTAAGTCAAGGAAGAGCAGTGACTCATTCACATGGTGGGCCACTGACTGAGCTAAGTTTAGAATAGAAGAGATGCTAGGATCTTCTGGGGCTTGGAGTTTTACTGCAAAGTTATTTTGCTCATCCATACTTTTTATTTTAATCTTTCATTGAGGTAAAACCAGGAACTTGTAATGCATTAGTAAAACTCCTGTTTTCCTTATTTAATTAGCTCACTTAATATAGCTCTATATTTAAGTCTCTATTTTGGGACTCCATTCAAATTGTTTGGACTTGCTTTGGTTATTTTGCAATTCATAGTATAAGATTTTACCAAGTTCATTTGTATTTGTAAACTAGGATAAAAGTAAAGGCTGTCAACAATTAGATGTGGAAATGGAGAGATGGCAAGGAAGAGTAAGAAGTTGTTTTGTTCAGGAAGGGGATTCATGATCTGAATATAATGTTGCTCAATGTTCAATGAAAAACCTTTCATTTGATTCCTGAATTAGTTACCAAGGCCATATGGGAGAGAAGTTACCCTCTAATAATGTTCACATTATTCTGGGAGGAAGATGGAAATGCAAACAAGTAATTATGATCCAGGAGAGAAATTTAACAAGTGAGGTATGGTTAAAGTGACTCTGAAAGTGAGAGAAGAGATTGAGCAATTAAGGAACTGAAAAACTGGGAGGAGCGGACTGAGACCTTGTGGAAGTCTGGGTAAGAGTATTTAGTCTAGGTCATCATTGACATCTGGAAAGACTTGGGCAAATGTTGAGTGTGGAACAGTAAGGCCTAAGGGAATCTCTGTATGATTTAGTACCTGAGGCTTCTAAATTCAGAAAGATTGCCTCCAAAATTGGAAAAGTGAGGAGGGAGTCTGGAGTCTGTGACCTTTTAAGATTATTTAAATTCCCCTTTAGCTGATACTTAAGATTTTTTAAAGATAAGATTTTAAATTCTCTTGCTTCTTCTAAAGTTTTTTCTGTGGCTTAGGCACCACTGTGTAGGGTAGTGATTTGCAAGTTGACTATATTTTATTTATTTTTATTTTTTCATTGATAGCACACACCTATATGGGTATATATATATAATATTATTGTATACCCTGGTATATAACATTGCTATCAGTGGTAGGTGGGGTTCTCCCACCACATTGTTACCTGTGAACCATCATATTAATATCTTGTGCCCATCCCTCCCCTGGTCTTACCCCCTTCCTCTCTCTTGCTCTAATCTTCAGTAGTATTGAGAGTTGTTTTTAAATCTTACTTGAGGTTGACTATATTTTAAAAACTCATGATGCCCACATTGAAGTGGACACCAATTAATCAGAATAGCAAGGTGGCAAGGACTCAGGCATCAGCATTTGGGAAGCTCTCCAGGTGATTCCACTATTCAGCCAAGATTAGGTATCAGTCATAAGGGGCAAAATGTGCTAGGTATCAGTCATAAGGGGCAAAATGTGCTCCCAGGACCTGCAGCATCAGCATTACCTTGAACTTCTAAGAAATGCAGATTCCCAGTATCTACCTGAGATCTACTGAATCAAATTCTGGAGATGGGGTCCAGCATCTTTATTTTAACAAGTTGCCCAGGTGAGCACAATATGAAAATTCCTGATCTGAAGCAAACATTTGTCCAGGAACTTCTCTTTCCTGATTCACTCAGGAGCCCCAGCCTTCACTAGTTTTTCTGCTTGGGGCTTCTATGGCAATTGAATTGGGGATTTTTGGAGTAGACTTGAAATCTGAGGACCCCAGGTAAGCTCCTTCTTGGTTATTGTCTTCGACAAGGAAAGAATTTTACATCGAGGCCAAAGTCACAGAGAAGTAGGAGATTTACTTATTTATTTACATTGTTGTAGTCTCCATCAACTGCAGGATAATTATTGATAGGTAGGCAGGAAGAAAAGAAAATCTCCCCAGGCAGAGAGGGGTCCTGAATGTGTAGCCAATTGAGGTGTCAAGGGTCAGGTGCTCATATGAATCTAGTGGGCAAGGAGTGGGAGTTTTTTGTTGGGTGTCTCCATATTATGTCTCTTGCTGATTGGCTGGACCCATGGGGGTCTCCCAGAGTACTGAGTTAGTGGACATTCTCCTAGGTTACCTGACCCACTGAGTTTTGCCTACCTGCCCAAACTTAGCCTTGATCCATTGCTCTAACATTGTATAATTGTGTTCTGAACCTTTCAACTGGACTGATAAATGGACCTAGGCTTGAAGTTGGGGGGTAGTGTCTTCCTGGTTTCCACTGAGGCTTTTCTTCAATTAAGTTGATAAGTGGACTTGGAACTTGGGGCACCCTGTTCTTAATAATGGGTCTATACCCATTTCCAAGCGTCTTCTTTCACTATGACCTCAACAGATCACAAAAAGGGTCCACATTTCTTGGCCCCATGATCAGTATTATAGTTAACAATTCTTTACTTGATTCAGCCTGGTGATATTGGACTTTTCAAAGAATTCTTACTGAGGGAAAGAAAAAAGGGTACTCAAAGCATAAATACCATTGAGTTTTATTTATTTACATTTTATAGGCATAGAACTACTAGATTAAATACTTCTTGAAGAATCTTGCTAAATTGCTATTTAAGGAGTATGAGTTTACATTCCCATTGTTAGCATCAGGTCTTGTTTCTTGAAAAATATTTTGATAAAAGATGAACTCTTGCCATTTGCTATAACATGGATGGAATTGGACAGGATTATGCTAAGTGAAATGTCAGGAGAAAGATAAATACTGGATGGCATCACTCATGTGGAATATAGAGATACAAAACAAAGAGTCAAAAAAAGTCAAACTAAAAGCAAACCCTAGAAGCTGACAGTAAAATTGAGGCTGCCAGAGGCTGGAAGGGAGGGTGAAGAGCAAAGTGTGGAAGGGCCTCAATGAACTGTGGTGGAGGACTGTGGGTGCCTTGGTGGTGGGTGTGGTGTGGTGACATTTGAAGGGGTGTGAACCTATGCTGTTGAATCATATTGAGTGCTGTGAAGTAACATTACCTCAGTGAAAAAATTTTGACAGTATCTAAGCAAAACTGATTTATTATTCTGATTACATTTGTGTCTATACAGTTGAATATGGTTTAATTTAGAAATTTCAAATTATAAGTAATCTCTATGTACATTTATAGTACATGTGCATATATTTATATATACATGTAAAGCACATATGGATGCATTTACACATATAAAAATGTTATTTTTATATATGTAAATATACCAATATACTCATTGTGGAAGAACTTGGAACTGCAGAACACTAGCATTTGGTCTAGATGATCTTTCAACTCTGAATGATATGAATCTAATATAAATTTTCTATCTAAGATTTGATAGCAAAAGTCACGATAAGATGGATTGTTTTCAAAAGTAATTTCTAATTAGCACTGCCTTATTTTTCATTCTTCAATAAAAACCTAGGTACATTTTAATCCCATTGAAAGTCCCCCTTAAACACTGGACCCCATTGTCTTGTGTCTTTAAGTTGCAGCTACAAACAATTCAGCTCCAAGGATAAAGAGATCCTCATTGAATTCATTCAACATTCAAATGATGAATATTTCATTCATGCTTGCAATTGTATCTCCCTTAAAAGGATATAATTTCTTTGCAATTTTGAGCACCTAAGAAAGCCTTGCATATTCTGGCACATTCTTAATTTGGTTTAAGAAACATTTCATTTGGGAACAAGCATCAATGGAAAGAAAGCTTGATGACTCTAACTCAGGAGTGATTGCTGCCCAGAAGGTGCATCTTGTTCTAAAATGCATCACTTGTTTACACTTCTCTGCTCTAATAACTCTCCATCTTTCATACTGAAGGACAAAATGCCTATTGCAATTCTTTCAGATTCTCAAAATGCTAAAGGTTTTGTGTTAAGTTTTGCTAAGATTGAAGCCTATCTCACGCAAGTGTTTATTTCTAACCATGTTTTTAAAACAAGTATTTGGGCCAGTTAACTCTAGTCTGTCTTAGGTTGATTCACCAGCAGTAGATCCTGAAAACAGGGTTCTAGTGAAATCGATTCATGTTTCAAGAAGTCCTGTATTAGGGTTTGGGAAGTAAGAATGGGAAGGGAAAGGAGCCCAGGAAAGGAGGTGAGCACTCACTCAAGTTGTCTCCACGAGGAGGAAAGGAGTAGAGTTTTGTCCTCTGCACCTGTCCATCATGACTGGAGTGAGGTTGTCTTTCCCCATGGGGCATGAATTGTGATTTAACTGGTAGAGGGGAGGTCACCAGGAAAGAGACACAGGTGCTTGCAGCTGGGTAGGAACATGCAAGAGAGCCAATAAACATGAAAATGATAAAGGTGTTTGTGAGGGTCACTGACAGTGTTTGTTGTATCAGTTCATAGATAACAAGTGGGAAAGGCCACCGCAAAGTGAGCAGAGTGGGTAAATGTTTTCCTCTAATTGCAGTAGCGGTCCATGGTTTTTGTCTCCTAATCGCGAGAGGCCCCCATTTCCCATTGCCATCCAGGTCGAATCTGGAAGGACTTCCAGGGGTGTGAGGGAAGTAATGGTATAACATATTTATGTTATATACCAGGTTTGGCTATATTCTTGACATAGCTGCATTTAGTGAGGGAAGCAGAGTTTTATGTTGCTTCTTCCCAAGTCACACAATAAAGTTGTAGCCGAGCGGGGCTTGAAATAGTGGGCAAGAACAAGTCCAGATCCTCAGTAACTGTGCAGAGCTGTGCAAGCTCCTCATCTCAGGCTGCATGGTGGGCTCTGCCAAGAAAGAGGGTTCCACAGGCCAGAATTTTTAATAAGGTTGAGGGCACAGTTCTTTCTTTAGTGTTCCGTTTCCTAACAATGATTTGTAATTATGTGTTTTTGTGTATTTTTTACAGTCTGAGTCCTTCTGTGTGTCAGAGAGCAAGGACCATGCCGTTAGTTCAGCAAGGGCTAGTGTGCTGTAGATGAATGAATAGGCCTCTCAGCATCTCTCCCCACTTCATGGACGGTGGTGGATCATAAGCACGGGTTCCTGTTTACATCAAGAGCGGGCCTTTCTTGTGATGACCATGTGAATCTGCATCTGTTATTTTTATTTAACCTCTTGGAGCCTTGGGTATCTGGTGAAAAGTGGAGATTGTTTGCAGTGACTTCAAAAGGATATGACAAGATCTGAAAATTGCACAGAGAGAGTGGCATACAATAGGACTCAGCAATATTAAATGGGATCAGGTGCGACTGCAACTACTGAGAGGGTGACTGGGAAAGGGGCTTTGTTATCTTCTCTTTGAGTTAGAACTAAGGATTCAGACTTTACAATGGCTTCTTGATTTTGCCTCCCACAAACCCCTTGCTGCCTTGACTGTGACCACGCCTACAGAAGGCCCCAGGTGTATCTGAGTCTGTACTGAACTGCAGTCCCTGTGTCTGAGCTGCTGCTAAGGCCTAACAAAGGGTTCCCTGGTAGCCCCACCTGCTGCCTCCCAGAAGATAGAAGAATTGCATTGAATGCATTGTCTTTTGCCACACAGTTTAGATCCTGGAGAGAATCAGGTTCCTGAAGGCGCTTCCATTAACCACTTAATGGGCTTAAGAGCCAGTAACACTGGCAGCATCATGCTAGTAACCAGAAAGTATTTCTTAAGTAGGTTGAAACATATTTGTTTCCCGACCCTTTCTGTCCATTCAGAGCTGATGTCTGTTGTCATGGTAACAGAAACATGAGCAAGTAAGAGTTCTTGAGTGCCCCAGATGCTTTTGTACCAGAGGAAGGGTGAGGCTGAACTGAAATGTGAACTTAAAATATCATTTTCATTTCCCTTTCTTTCTCTCTAGGGGGCAGATGTCATGATTGTGCCTCAATCTGTTCCCCAGAAGTAAACATATTCAGTCAGTGCATTTGGGATGAGAGAAAAGCAAGAAAGGGAGCTGGAGAGAAAAGAGCCCCTTGTCCAAACTATTTCTTCCCACAAAATCCTTTTGGGAACATTTTACTTCCCCCTTGAGCTCATAGACTGTAACCCAAACACTTGGAGGAAATTTTTGCCTCAGCCTCCAACTCCATTTGGTCTCTATGTTTTAGAAAGGATATAGGTTTAGTTCTATTTTAAAAACAAAAATCTAATTTAAATAAGCAAACATTTGGATTTACCTTGGAGGAGTTTAATGAAGAAAAATGAATTTTACCTTTTTATCTGTCTAATCCAAGCTGTGTTCCTTACCATGAAGCCTCTTTCTTTGGATGCCTTTGCTCTCTGCTCAGCACTGAGGTTCACATCTCTATACCTTCTCAGTTCTACTCTTTTCTGTCTCCTCTGTTACATTTCCAGTGCACCAGACACACTGGACAATCTTGTGCCCCATACCCTACTACTCCCTGTGGAATCTCCTTGACTCAACTCTATTACCCTCATTGCAGGTAGGGTGCAGCTTGACCCTAACTCTACTACATCTTTTCTTCCCTGTGACTCTTGAAAAGCAGCTGTCCCTGTAGAAGAGAATGAGGGACTTTGGTGTTGGGTGTGATATGGTACAAACACCTGAAGATGGGTGAACTTATACCTCTAAATCATATTATACACCAACTCATATGTAAACCAACAACATCTTAAAGCAATACAAATAAAAACACATCATTAAGCCAAAGGATGAGTGTTCAACAGAATGTATAGATCTCCCACCATCTGAGATGGGAGACCTGGGGTCAAAGACATAGAAGAGAGGCCTAAAGAGGAAAGGAGGCAGAAGCAGAGAGGATGGTGGTTCTGAAGGCAGAGAGCTGGTGCTCTGCAGGGGCCTGAGCCCAGCTGGCACGCTGGCTGTTGACCTTTCTGGTTGGAAACTTGGACAAGTTCTTATGCTTCTCTGTTTCCTTGTCTATACCTGTTTCCTTGTCTATAACATAAAATAATATTAGAGTCTAGCTTAGAGTTTAAAGAATTGATCCAGTTACATTTGTATAAAGATGAACCAGTTACATTTGTATTGTTCCAGGCACATGCAAAATGCTTTGATGTTAACAGCTAAGAACCTGTTAGTACTATCACAGATAAACTTTGTTCATAGATTGCTTCAGGAGAACCTATACCTCTGGACTAAGTACTCATGTTGATCAATTTTAAGAATATAAGAAAGCTCAGATTTCAATTGGCAGGTTCTTGCCTGTGATGCTTCATTTAACCTATTCAGTATATTTGGATATTTGAAGTTCAAGAAAGGAATTGGGAGAAAACACTCCCAACATTTTCAAAGCTAGGGACTCCAGTTGTCAATAGAGACCCATAGACTTCTAAATACTATCTAAAGACTGGAAAGTGAGACATCAAACTACTAAACTCTCCTGTTATTTTCTGTCTTGACATATACTCTGTCCTGGCAACCTGGAAGCATACTTTTTTTTTAAACAGGATTTAAAATTGGCACTTATTGCCTGTGCTCCTAGTTATAAGATCACTTTATGTGCATAATAATAATTGTAGTTACAGTTACTTATTTAGCATATCTCCAATGTCAAGCACTGCACTTTAAGCTTTGCAGTAGTATCTCATTTAGTCTTTATAGCACTTTGATGAGGGATGTCTTATTGCCTCCATTTGACAGGCATGAAACATTAGGCTGACAAATAAACAACATCTCACATAGAAAAATTCACCACTAATTCCATCTCCCAAAGTGAATCAGCACTCCTATGCATGTGTTCATAGTAATTTTGGGACACTTTTTGGAATTTAGAATCTTTGCCCTCTGTGTGTTCTGTGTTGGAACATGATGTGGGAGGGAAATCAAATGCCAGTCATTGGGGTGGGGCTAGCACCTTCTCTTCCTGTCTTGCATGCTGGTATGGGCACCCTGCTGTGCATGCTGAGACCCTCAGGCAAAGGGGTAAGCCCTCCAGCCTGTGGTCTGGCCTCTGCACCACTGTACAGGAAGTAGACTTGGCTTTGTTTGACCTGAAAGCAGTGGAGCCCCAACGCTCAGAATGTGATCTAGGATTGTGGGCCCCCAGTGTGCTGGTCCCTTTGTTCCTGTGGGCTCCCTCAGGAATGGAAATGGGATGGTTGAGTTGGACAAGTGTTAGAGACAGCATCCTAGGTAGGGCCCCTCTTGCCAGGGTATAAGTTGAAACCGCCGCACTGCTCCTGAGGAAAGAGAAATTTGGTGGCTTATGCATTAAAGAATTCCTGCACTATTTAATAAGGCACTGATTAAAGTGTATTAATAATCTGTATTTAACAAATAAGTCTAGCAATGCATTACTATAATTATATTTTGGTAGCATAATCTGTATCTCAGTGTTTCCTTATAGTTTAATAAAACACATTTAGAACCAATACCATATGTTGCTGAATTAATTAAAAATACTATTTGTATTTTGGCTGTTCATGAGTCACAGACTTCAACAGTTAATTCATTCATGCTCTGCACATTTATCGAGTGCCTACTCAACTGATACTTGCTAGATACTGTTTTAGGCACTCTAGCTAGTATTAATAATTAAACAAAAATAATTGATTGCACATGCATTTTGTAAACAATTGATATAAAGCAATAAATTAGAGGTTTAACTTGGGGCTGAGTATCTGGGTAGAAAATATTTCTTGATTCACAATGTTTCTTGATTCACAATTCCCCCCCCCATACTACCACTTGATTTGTACTTGCTTAAAAATGTGAATTATGAAATTTTCGAAACATTCCTCTCAGAAGTATTTAATTTCTATAGATACCAAATTTTCTCCATCTTCACTATGTTATTTCTCTCTAGGGTCATGGTCAAAGCCCTTTGGATCAGGGGGGACAATCTTTTTTGTTCCAACTTGCTGTGTGATGCCAGAGTCCAAGGGAGAATAACTGATGGACTTGTTGGGGCCTGTGACACAGGAGGATCCTTAGTGTCTGTCTCTTGAGGAAAGAATTTCAGGAAGCATCAGAATGAAGCCAGAGACAAAATCTTTTAGGAATCCACCGAACAGAACACTGCCAGAGGCAGAGGCAGCTTAAGGAAAGTTAGAGAATGTTCTGAGGCCATGAAGTAGTAAGGATTTTAAGGTTTGTTTTTTTCTTTTTGGGTTGGGAGAGTCCTTCTTAATTATGCATTCCTTGCTTCCATCACTCCTACAGTTTCCTGGACTCAGTGGAACTACTGTTCTTTCCCTCTTTTTCAGTTGGTGGCAATGGTGATTGAAGCTGTAGTTAAAAGATTCTCTCAGACCTACTAGGTTTTATCTGGTCCCAGCTGTGGGATGGCATAAATTCAGCTGTGTTCCTCTGGGGAAGTTTGTGGGAGCCCTTTTCTATCCCAAATTAGGTAATGGAATATTTCACGCTGTACCAAACTTTGATGAAGGTTTAGACCCCCATTGACAGTTGTACATGTGATAACCATAGAAAGGGGAGGCTCCAGGTTCCCTGTCCCATCCAAGGAAAGATGAAGTTGAGCAGGGAGAAGATGCTAGAAAAGACTGGGAGAGAAAGAGAAAATGGAAGAGGAAGGAAAAGAGAGAGAGTGAGAGAGAGAGAGAATGAGAATACTGGAGGAAAGATGAAAGAGAAGAGAATGGCTAAAAGGAGATTGGAAATAGAAGCCTGGAGAAGGTACCTGGAGAAGAGAGTGTTCGTTTTATATATATATATATATATTGGACTTATCCCAGGAGCCTGTGGAACATTGAAGGAAACAAAAATCATGGGTGAGAGACCCTTTGGGAGGCAAACCCTAAGGGAGGCCTTTATCTTCACTTGTGTCTTGGCTCTTTTTCTTACAGCTTTGCGCGGGCGTTTCTGCCCTTTTCCTATGATTCTCCACCAAAAGGTGCCTTAAAATTGTGGTAAGCTTTCAGACCTCACTGGACATTTACCCATGTGGGGAAGGGTAACTGTGGGTGTTTAATTGGAACTATTTTAATTATATCCTTCCTTTTCTCTCTTTTGCACACTATTGCATTAAAGTTCCTTTCTGTTGAAGTTCTTATGCACAGAGTGCATGTTGTTCATGAAGGCAACAAACCAGAACAACACACTGGTTAGGAAGAAAGAGTCATTGGGACAGATTACCAGTGGCCTAACTGCTCAACACTTGTGAGATTCAGGCCTTGTTTTATTAGAGGAATTATCATATACAGCATCAATCATAAGGGTGGAGGAGTGAAGATTGTATACAGTAGTAATCATGAGGGGTAAGAGGGTCAGTGCTAAACACGTAATGGGATTTTTTTTTAGCTTTAGGGGGGAGTGAATCTGCTGCTCAGGCTTGTCTTCATATACTGTAATTGAACCATACTGTCAACTCTTGCTTGCAACTCTTGCTCAATGTCTCAGTCTTGAGTCTTGATCATAACTTTTGTTCACACTTAGTCTTGACTCTTGTTCACCACTCTTGCTCACAGTCTCAGTCTTATCAGCAAGGTGCATCACTGACTCTTGCTCACTGTCTCAATCTTGACTCTTATTACAATTCTTACTCATAGTCTCAGTCTTGAAGCTTGCTCATGACTCTTGCTCACAGTTTCAGTCTTGACACTTGCTTACTACTCTTGCTCACAGTTTCAGTCTTATCAGCAAGATATTTTACTGACTGTATCTCTATCAGTGTTGATAGTATGCATCTGTGGGCTCCCCAGGGCCTGGTCACACCACTTGATGCATGCTCATTAGCCCTGGGGCAATCAAGTGTCTTGCTTTTGCTTACTTGATCAGAGGAGACCAGAGATTGCTATCATTTGTTCTGACTTGCTGTGCATTCCTCAGAAGATTCCCAAATATGTTTTGTTTTGATGTGGCAGATGACAGAACCCATCTACAGCAAGCAGGTTTGTGGGTCCTGGCGTGATCTTCCTCCCTGCTAACAGTACCAGAACACTGATAGTCTAATAGCTATGAATCTAGTTTCTCCTTTGTTTTTACATTGTGCTTGTATATATTTATGAAACAATGGAGATGAAAAGCAAGAAGTGGTTTTAAAACTAGTAAGTACATGGAGCTAGAAAGATTGTGAATGATGGACTCTCATTTGGAGATCATGGCCATATAGTCTAGGCAAATTAGAATTCTTCCATTGTTTATTTGAACATTAATTTGAAGATATTTTAATATGGCATTTGATATGACATTGGAAATATGATCTGCATGAATATATGCTGTATATATGCACATATGTATGGAATCTTATCTATCTAGAAAATGGGAAAAATAAAAAGGAGTGGATACGTGGTCATTATTTTTAGCATTTTCTGAAGCCAAACAACTGAGGTCCTTAAATTATAGACAGTCGTGGTTTTCTTTAAGAAGTGAAAATAAATCCTTTTTCATCCACAGTAAGGAATTCTTTAATTTCCTTGGGCACACAGTTGAGATTCATATCTTACCTAGTAAAAATTTATGTGAATAAATAAGTTATACTTTAAAAATTATGACTTTTTTTGAAAATGTATCTTAGGAAAAATGCTTTTATCCTATTGCTTTTTTCCTAATACTGAATTTAAGTTGGCTACACTGAGAATTTGATGGAAGGAAGAGAGGAATATTGATCATCTTGATAAGAGGAGAGTAGTCTCGGAAGGTCCTGGGGTGGACCAGGGTGACTTTAAAGAGACAAAGAAAAAAAAAAGACAGTGAAAAGTGTTGGAGATATACTGCAAAAAGGCCTGGGAAATGACTCCTCCTTACGTTAGCAAATAAGAGGATAAAGTCATCTACTTAGATTTGAAGCCTGAACCAACTCTGCAAATCTGATACCTTTAGGTAAAATCAGTCTTTTCATCCCTGCTAATGACCAAGGAGCCAGATAAAGAAGATTTAATAATAGGTATCCAGACTTTGCATTTGCAAAGTGATATCATTTATTTTTCAAGTTATTGATAGGAATATAAGATATTGTAAGCATAATATATGTAACCTAATGATTTGATATACATATATATTATGAAATAACTGTAATAAGATTTGTCAATGCATCTATCATTTCATGTAATCAGCTTTGTGTGTGTATGTAGTGAGAGCATTTAATATTTACTCTCTTAACAACTTTCTGAAAATTACAATACAGTGTTGTTAACTGTAGTCACCATGCTGTGGAACCTAGTATCTTAGGTAACTGGAAGTTTGTATCCCTTCTCCAATACATTCCCATTTCCTTACCCCAGAGTTCCTGACAACCATCATTCTAGTTTCTGTTTCTCTGAATTTGGCTTTTTTAGATCTAGTATGTAGGTAGTATCAAACAGTCTTTTTCTTTCTGTACTTCACTTATTTCATTTAACATAATGCCCTGGAAATGGCACATCCATATCACAAATAACAGACTTCCTTCTTTTGCTTGACTGAGTAATGTTACTTTGTACTTTATCCATCCATCCATATATGAACCCTCAGGTTTCTATATCTTAACTATTATGGATAGTGCTACAATAAACATATGAGAGCTAATATATTTTCAATATCTTGATTTAAGTTCCTGTAGCCTGTATATGTAAAAGTGGCATTGTTGGATCATATAGTCATTCTAGTTTTAATTTTTTGAGAACCTCCATGCTGGTTTTCATAGTAGCTAAAGCAATTTGCATGTATGTAAGAGTTTTTTCTTCAAATTCTTGCCAACACTTTTTGTGTCTTATCTTCTTGATGATGGCCACCCTAATGGGCATAAGTTGATATCTCATTGTGGTTCTGATTTGCACTACTCTGATAATTGGTGATTTACAGCCTCTTTGAATGCACCCATTGACCATTTGAATGTCATCTTTGGAAAAACATCTATTTAGGTTATCTGCCTATTTTTAATGGAAATTTTTTTTGCTACTGAGTTGTAGGAGTTTCTTATATATTTTGGATATTAATTCTTGTCAGATACATATTTTACACCTATATTTCTTCCTATTCTGTAGACTGTCTTTTCACTTTGTTCCTGAATTATTTCTTTGCTATTTAAGTGGGTTTCCTGGAATGAGCAAGGTCAAGATTTGTGAGTCCTGTGTGTGTGGTTAAGACAGTGCTTAGTGTTTCCTGTGATGTTTGAAGAGGATCTTACATATACTGAGGGTTTTTTTTAAATGTTTTTGAAAGGGAATCATTCACAGAGATTTTGTTTTCAAACCTACATTGCCTGGAGAGCCAAGATGGGCTAGGAGTTACGCCTTACCTCCTTCAAACTGAGGAACTTACAGGTACTAATGCAAATGTTTAATCTTGCAGAGGAGTTTGAAATTTGGAAAAGTAGTTCTTTACTTTCCTAGACTATCTTTCCATATCAGATTTCAGGAAATAGGTTTTAGAAAAAATTGTTGTGATTTGCATCAAGACACAATGGAGAAGGGACTGAGCAGATAGACTTAGGCTCCCTGGCTCACCTGCTAAGTGACCAGAAAGAAGTCCCTCACACCTGCTGAGCTTTTATTTCCTCAAACACATGGGTGGTATTCATTATCTTGGAGCCTTGTGGTAGGGAAAAGGCAGGGGTAATGAACTGCATGTTTGTGCTCCTTCCTTCATATTTTGAGTTCCTAACCGGAATGTGATGGCATTAGGAGATGGGGCTTTTGGGAGTGACTTGATGGTGAGGGTGAAGTCCTCATTAATAGGACTGGTACCCTCGTAAAAGGGACCCCAGAAAGTGCTTGCTATCCTTTTCTTCCTTATGAGGAAATAGTAAGAAATAGCAGCCTGAAATTCAGAAGAGGACTCTTACCAGAACCATGATGGCACTCCTACCTTTGGTATTTAGAGCTGTAAGAAGTAAAATTCTCTTGTGTGTTAGCCACACAATCTATGGTACTTTATTATGGCAGCCCACTGTCTAGTTTAGTCCACATACTAAACTAGATGGTGCACATATAAGCACCATAAACAACCAAATGTCTGGCATGGAGTGCTTAGCAAGTGTTCACTTACCTGCTGTAGCACAGAACAAAAGCAAGAGTTGGCACTTCATAATTGTGAGAATTGTGGCATGGATCAGATCCACTGGGCATGTTAAAAAATATTAAAACACAACCCTTTGTATTATTTATTGAAGTAATATTTGGACACCCTTGTCAAGTATCACTACTATAGTGCACCACCACCAAACCACCCAGTGTCCACTAACTAGCAACCGTACTTCCTTCCTTCTGTGTTCTTACTCCTCTCCTACCACTCCCAGTTTTGGTGCTTGGGTTCTGTAGTCAGTTTTCAGAGGTTAGCTTTTAAATTAGTTGTCTTTTTCTTACTCTTAGTTTAGTTACTTTATATTCCACATCTTACTGACACCATTCACTTAGCATTATCCTTTCCAACTCCATCCATGTTGTTATAAATGGTATGAATTTATCTTTTTTATCACTGAATAATGTTCCACTGAGTATAAATACCACACCTTCTTGATTCACTCAAATGTTTTGAGGTTGTTTCCACAATTTAACTGTAGTAAACAGTGTTGCAATAAAGTGGGAGAGCAACTTTCCTTTCAAATTAGAGTTTTTGAACTTTGGGGTAGATACTTCTAAGTGTAATTACTGGGTTGAATGGTAGCTCCATTTTCAACATTTTGAGATCCTTGTACACTGTTTTACACTAGAGCTGGGCCAATTTGCATTCCCACAAGCAAAACAGGAGTGGTCTGTTTTTTTCCACATCCTCACCAGTTCTTGTTGCTTCTGGTTTTTCCGTATAGACCATATCATAGGTGTGATGGTACCTCATTCTGGTCTTGATTTGCATTTTCCTAATGATAAATGATAGTGAACATTTTCATATGCTTGTTTACAGTCTCTATGTCTTCTTTGAAGAATTATCTGTTCAATTTCTCTACCACTTTAAATACGTTTCCTTTTTTAAATTTTATTTATTTTTTGTTTGTTTTAATTCATTTTTTTATTATTATAAAGTTTATTCCAGTTGACAATTTAGGCCATAGACATGTACATGAAAATTCCATAAAAGGGATGAGTATGTGGGGGCTTAGGAGGGGTGGATATGGGAAGGAGTGGTCAGGGAGGGAAGGTGGTGGGTGATCCCCAGGAAATACAAAGATGTGAAACACATATATAAAAAAAATAAATAAATTAAGAAAAAAAAAAGGAATCAGTACAATTTCTATGCTTGGGGAGAAGCAGCTCTCCTGCCTTCCTGGCACTATGCAGATGGCTTTCTTTTTCTTTCTCCATTCCCTAATAACCCTGTCTTTTTTTCTCTTTTTTTAAAATTTAATTAAAAATTTTTTAAACTTGCATAATTATGTATATTTATATTTATATTTCATTTCCTGTTTTTTTTTCTTTCTCTCTTCCCTAACTGATATTCCCAGTATTTTTATGTTGCCTTTTCTCTTGCTGTCAGATAATTCTCTGAGCTTTTTTTCATGAAAAAAAATTTCTTTACTTCTCAACCTGGGTTCTTTGTACATTTACATCTTTAGTTACACTGACTTATTCTTTTACTTGATCTACTCGTACTTCTGAAATTTTCATAGTTCTGTTTGTAAATCCTGACTTACCATTTTTGTCTTAGAGTTTCATTTTCTTTTTCTTTTCTTTCTTTCTTTCTTTCTTTCTTTCTTTCTTTCTTTCTTTCTTTCTTTCTTTCTTTCTTTCTTTCTTTCTTTCTTTCTTTCTTTCTTTCTTTCTTTCTTTCTTT